>CM030368.1:65292708-65507708 GCA_017893485.1 Hemerocallis citrina | reverse complement strand
CTAAACAAGGGCAGATCGCTAATTGTTTTGGGAAGTAGGGCAGAGCGCTAAATATTTTCAAAAAGTGGGGCAGTACGGCAAAATTTTCCAAACTTTTGATTCAATATCTCTTCTTGCAATACATTAGACAATTATGCAACTACTCACATCAGTTCACCAAAGAATATATGCAACTACAACAAGTGTATAATCAAGTTTTGCACATCAAAAGTATCAAACAGAGTGTATGTATGCATATTCAACAGTAAAGGTTAGGGTTTTGTCCACTTTTCACAATAATCATCATACAACTCAATATATATGTTCAAATCAGCAACAATATAATTGAAAACAACCTACACATGATTTCTATTAGGTTCTTTAACAATCTCAAGTCATCTACTTAAGATTTTAATCAACTATGACATAGTTTTCATGAAAAGATTCAATTTTTATTCATCCATCTTTAATAAACTCATCATATCATCATACAATCCCTAACATGCTTTCTAATAGAAAAATCATCACATACAACATTCATAGAACAACAAGAAATCAAACATATGTTACTCACCTTTTTGAAGAATCAACCGAAGTAATAAAGAGAATAAGAAAAATCCTTCCTTTCGCAAGAAAACCAAGATACTCGCTTCGAAACTCCAAGAAAATAATAATAAAGAAAACCCTTTGTGTAGTACAGCAAAGAGACGGCTGCACCACCCCTTATATTGGGCCGGTAATGGGTAATTAGGGTTTTGAAGGAGTTTTGTAAAATATCCCTTTTTGAATATATCTTTACATATATAAATTCTTATACTTGGAAATTAAATAAACTATCTCAATTCAACTTTAAAAACAAAATAACTACCCTAATACTGGCCGGCACTGTTTGTAAACACATAAAAACAAATTTGTAATTTTGCCTTTAAGTGGCAATTTTGCAAAAAGACCATTTTTTAAGAAATTTGCGAAATACACCAAATCTATTAAAACAAAAAGTAAAATTTTTACCTCTGAGTTGACTAGGCATCATGCTTAACCCAAAAATCTAAAAATCTGGAGTTTTCACTCCAAGTGGTAATTTTGCACAAAAGCCAATCTTTTTGTAATATTTGCAAATAGGTCAAATAAATATAAGAAAAATCCAGAAAATTCACAAATAATATCTACTAATAAATAATAGGTGTCCACAAAATAATTTCTGACTTTGAACTTCTCAATAAAATATTTGCATGTGTTATGCACGTGTAAAAAGATAAATTCCAGAACTATATTTATTAAATCATCAAAAATCATTTTAATTCATTTATTAATCTCAAAAAAATTATTTAAAAATCTAGGGTGTTACAACTATGGTTCCCTACATGAGAAGTTATATGTTTTAATGTCGTCAAACGTTGCCTGTAATAAAGTGATTATAAGGTCGGCTATTGGATATACTACAAATCATGCAGAGGGATATGAGTGACTTAGATATGATTTGTCTCTCTTACATAACAGGAACGATATCTATGGGTCCCTTGATTGAGTGAGACTACAAAATGCATGGTCATGCTCAAATGAGTCAATATGAGATATTGAGCTCATTTGTTTTTAGTAAGTCTACTCGGAGATCAAGAAACCAAATATTGAACTTTACAAGGGTAACACGCTCTATGCCTTGTGGTCAATTAAGATATTTGGACAAAGGAACTAGACTACACAATAACATTGGTTACGGATAGGTTATGTCTAATCACTGACATTCCCGTTATTTGAGTAGCAGTGATGTATTGCTAGATACCGCTGACTGTTTGTAATACTAGAATTTGATTTTAGTATTACTGTCAACGTAACGAGAACCTACAATGTCACACACTTAGAATAGATCGAAATTGGGATTTAAATTTATAAGATGAATTTAATTGGAAATCCAAGTAAGACTCGGACTCCTGATATTGGTTGGACATTTAATTAGAAGAAATGGGCTGACTAAAGTTCAGAGGCCCACACACGAATCTGACCCAGGTTGGATTGTAAGCCCGACCTCATTACTCTCTTAGGGTTAATTTTCTGCAGCTATATATATGATACATATTTGTAGAAAAGAGACACACGAGAAAATCCTAGCCGTCACAGAAATTGTGAGAGATCGTGAGGAACAACCCCATCCTGCAGCTAGCACCGCAGCATGAGGAAAGCTTGGTTTTGATCCATTTGTGTGGATACCTTACAGGCACCATAACATTGCAGTGTTGTGATCGACATATCTTGGAGACAGCAGATCCATCCATAAGGTATAATTCCTAAACACGATTTATGGTTTTCGCATGGATCCATGGCTAGGTTCCAATATTTTTTGTAATTTTTCCGCTGTGTGTTCAATCTGTGTTTGCCATTGAAACCCACAAGTGGTATCAGAGCCACATGCGAAGCCATAATTCGGTTATGAAAGATTTGTGACTATTTGTGATATGTTCGCACTTTTTGTAGAAAGATTCATATGAAATATAATTTTTTGCAACAGTAGCAATATAAGGATTCGTTTTTGTGTTGGTTGTTAACACAGATGCCACACTAGGGTAGCCATCGGTTTGGAACCATTGAAAACCCTAGAAAGATTTGATTTGCAGTGATGGTAGGGTTTCTTAAAGCATGAATAGTTCATGCACTTGCGTCGTCTGCAGTGGTGTTAGGGTTTTTTAAAACATGAAAAGTTCATGCTCTGGTGGTGGTAAGGGATGATGAGGCAATGTTTTGCTCCGGGGCGCTACCCCGCGACCCCGCTAGGGGCGGCCTCCCTTTGACCCCCGTGACGGCTTTGCGTAGGGCAATATTGATTCCACAAAAATCAATCCTTTTTAAATAAACAAAATAAAATCATAACAAAATATTCTTTGATTATTATGTTCTATGATGCATGGTGCATAGTTGTGGCCTTAGTTCTGTGATGGTTGGTTCTGTTCTGTGATACATGGTTTATATTCTGTGATGTATCATTTATATTTTGGTATTTTGAATACGGTCTGCGTGTCGTGTCTTTCTCTCTACATTCTCGATGTAATCCTTTCTCTCTACACTCCAATTGTTTAATCTTTCTTTATATATAAATGTAATCTCACTGAGGAGGCAAGAAATTGACAACTATACAAGGACAAGATTGGGAAGCTGCTTGGAGGAGACGGTATAATCCCCTTGTTCAGTTTTTTATACTCTCATTGGCTTGAGAGAGTCAGTGTGTTAGGGCCACAACCATGTCACATAAATTTTATGCATTTAATTTTGTATGAGATGCATTGTTGTATGTTAATTGATGATGAATGGTGAGATCAACTAATAAAATAACAAAGAAACACCTTAAAGTAAATATTAAGTTGCAATAAGATGTCTTCCAATGCATGACACTCGTCTAGGCTAGGATCGATGAAGTGTAGGTGTGCTAAAGCAGGGTGCCTTTATCTATCCTAGTGAGACGCGATGGGATAAAAGTAATATTCAATTGCCAACCATTGGGTCTGACTTAACTAAACTATTTCAATAGGATTGAAGGTTTAGAGCCATAGAGTTGGGCATTAGTCTATGAGATAGATTAGAGTAAGTTTTATTCACCCAACTATCCAAGAGTTGCATATGAAGTAATTGGAAAATGTTCCCTTACATAAATAACTGAATTTTGGGTGATCAGCCAAAGCTGACTCAGAACTAAGTGAAATATAGATCTTGGCCTACTAGAAAATCTTATGATGGGATTTTCCGAGTCAATGTGGAGGGTCGTTGATTTGAATAAAATAGTAGAAGGTATATTTAATAAAATACCTTATTAAATATTTCAATGTCATGATACATACTCTGCATATTTATGTTGATAGTTAAATATTTCTTACTTTGGATATTTCTGTGAAATAATATTTATTTTGCATATTTCTATTGATAGATTACTATGGTATCCAACACATCAAATAACCTATCATTGCGATTCGTCCTTGAGAAGGACAAACTGTCTGGGACAAATTTTCTAGACTGGTACAGGAACTTAAGGATAGTCCTTAGGCATGAGAAAAAGCTGTATGTTCTAGAGCAGCCTGTTCCTGAACCACCCACTGCAATTGCCCCTCGCATCGAAAGGGATGCTCATAAGAAACATCAAGATGATGCCTTGAACGTTGGATGTCTCATGCTAGCCACCATGAACTCTGAGCTTCAGAACCAACATGAGAACATAGATGTCTACGATATGATCGTACACCTCGAGAGGCTATACCAAGAGCAGGCTAGGCATGAGAGTGCAAACTGGCAGAAGGAAGCCCTTTTGGAACTCATGTGCTCAAGATGATTGGGTACATAGAGAACCTTGAAAGGCTTGGTTTTCCTTTGGGTTAAGAGTTGGCCACTGACTTGGTCCTGCAATCGTTGCTGAAAGGTTATCGTCAATTCTTTATGAACTACAATATGAATGAGATTTACAAACCTTTGCCAGAACTGCTAAGCATGTTGAGACCTGCTGACAGAACATTACTAAGGGAAAGACCATTTTGATGGTTCAACAGGCCAAAGTTAAGGGCAAGGGCAAAAAGCAGATTAAGAAAACCCAAGGGCAAGGGGAAGGGCAAGGGAAATTCCAAGCCCAGCACTTCTGCCTTGAAACCTGTTGCCGCTAAATTTGGTGTGGGGGCTAACAGATAGTATTTGTGGAATCTTAAGAAAACTGAATAGTAAACCTGTATACCAGTTCCGTCGGAGTTTGACGCTGACTCCCGCCGTACACCTGCAAAAAGTGCGAGACACTGGGGTTGTTCCCAGCGACGCACCCTCTGACGCTCAAGTCAGTAATCAGGGAAGATTATGAAAGAGCGCAAGAACTGGAAAAAGATTGATTACCTCTTAATGGAGATGGATGGGGGGTATTTATAGGCATCTTAGGGATCAGATTAGGAATGTAATCCCCGTGATCTGATAAGGAATATACTCCTTGTGATCAGATTAGGAATGTAATCCTTAATCCCCAGTAGAAGGATAGGCATGAATCAGGGCCGTTGATTAGGATTTAATCAGAAACCCTAATTCTATCCCTCTGGATCGGGCTTTCTGCTGGTTGAAACCCGCACCCGATTGAGGTGGATCCGTCTGCGGGTTAGCAGGGTTTTCGAGGAGGAGAACCAGTACCCGCTTCAGACCCATTGGTAGGTAAAATTACCGTTTTACCCCTAGGCATCAAGATTCGTGCCTGATTTGGACGGTTCCGATTAAACCCCATTTTTAGCCATATCACGAGCCCCCCCTCCCGAAGACTGAGCTTGATCAGCCTTTAAGGAGTAGTTTTTCTGTTTTAATGGCTAGTGGAGTTGTATCGGAGCCCAAATGGAAGGTTTTGAATCTTGATGGAGGTAGTGTGGTGATTTTTCAAGTGGATTGAACTCTGAGTTGCTCCTGAGCTCTTATGGCCATGTGGTGTTCTTGCAGGAATATTATTTTAACTTTGCGAAGTGCCAATTCGTCGTTCGGGGGTCTTAGAGATTGTTCCTGGCAATAATTGCTTCTTTGGGGACCAGAAAATGCTTCCCCAACTCTACAATTGCTTTCCAGGAATTCTTTCTTAATTTCCCGAATTTTTAATTGTTTTTCTGCGATCTCTTGGCGGATGGCTCGGCCGTTTTCCTTCGTTGAGTGGCCTACATGCTTGTATCACACTTCCGACCCCTTCCAGCGCTCGCTGCCCAGGAGGTCGAGGTCCGTAGGTGGTTCGGCACCTTCTTTCGAAGAAGAGAGGGACCTCGGCTAAGTTGTGAGTGCTGAGATGGAGTTCGGCGGGGTCCGAGGTAGCTTTTTCCCACGTAACAGGGTCGGTGTCAAGAGCGCTCGGCAGCTGGTGCCAAACCCCAATTTTTCCCCTATAACAGGGTCGGTGTCAAGAGCGCTCTGCAGCTGGTGCCGAACCTCAACTTTTCCCCTGTAACATGGTCGGTGTCAAGAGCGCTCGGCAGCTGGTGCCGAACCCCAACTTTCCCCTGTAACAGGGTCGGTGTCAAGAGCGCTCGGCAGCTGGTGCCGAACCCCAACTTTCCCCCTATAACAGGGTCGGTGTCAAGAGCGCTCGGCAGTTGGTGCCGAACCCCAACTTTTTCCCTGTAACAAGGTCGGTGTCAAGAATGCTCGGCAGCTGGTGCCGAACTCCAACTTTTCCCCTGTAACAGGGTCGGTGTCAAGAGCGCTCGGCAGCTGGTGCCGAACTCCAACTTTTCCCTGTAACAGGGTCGGTGTCAAGAGCGCTCGGCAGCTGGTGCTGAACCTCAACTTTTCCTCTGTAACAAGGTCGGTGTCAAGAGCGCTCGGCAGCTGGTGCCGAACCCCAACTTTCCCCTGTAATAGGGTCGGTATCAAGAGCACTCGGCAGCTGGTGCCGAACCCCAACTTTTCCCCTGTAACAGGGTCGGTGTCAAGAGCGCTCGGCAGCTGGTGCCGAAGCCCAATTTTCCCCTGTAACAGGGTCAGGTGTCAAGAACGCTCGGCAGCTGGTGCCGAACTCCAACTTTTTTCCCTGTAACAGGGTCGGTGTCAAGAGCACTCGGCAGCTGGTGCCGAACTCCAACTTTTCCCTGTAACAGGGTCGGTGTCAAGAGCGCTCAGCAACTGGTGCCGAACCTCGACTTTTTCCCTGTAACAGGATCGGTGTCAAGAGTGCTCGGCAGCAGGTGCCGAACTCTAACTTTTCCCCTGTAACAGGGTCGGTGTCAAGAGTGCTCGGCAGCTGGTGCCGAACCCCAACTTTTCCCCTATTACAGGGTCGGTGTCAAGAGCGCTCGGCAGCTGGTGCCGAAGCCCAATTTTCCCCTGTAACAGGGTCGGTGTCAAGAACGCTCGGCAGCTGGTGCTGAACTCCAACTTTTCCCCTGTAACAAGGTCGGTGTCAAGAGTGCTCGGCAGCTGGTGCCGAACCCCAACTTTCCCCTGTAACAGGGTCAGTGTTAAGAGCGCTCGGCAGCTGGTGCCGAACCCTAACTTTTCCCCTGTAACAGGGTCGGTGTCAAGAACGCTCGGCAGCTGGTGCCGAAGTCCAAGACTTGTCATTTTGGCGGAGCATGCTCTGCGGAGTTGGTGGCTTCTGCGCAGCTGGCAGACGTGGCAGTCATTAAATGTGATGGCTTCTGAACTTCTGACAGCTCTGACGGACGAGATGCTCATTTAATGCTGTGACCTCTGAGCTTCTGCCAGATGGGACAGTAATTAATGCGATGTACTGCTTGGTGTAGTAAACAAGGCGACGATTGAGGTCGCTTTTGTCATTTTGTGTGAATGGGTCGGTAGTACAGGCCCATTAACCTCATTTGGCACACCTCTCTTTATAAAACCTCACCCCCCCTCTCATTTTTCATTTCTCTTCTCTTTTGCTCAGGCGATCTTTTGTGCTAAGCGAGTGTTTCCGGTGGTCGACGTCCATTTTCTGGTGAAGTTTCCGACAGCTAATCTTTTAAGGTAACTTATACTCAGTTTACTTCAAAAAGTATGTCTCTTGCTTCTGTCTCCGAGTCGACCTCTTGGTCCGAGCCCTCCCTTGAAGTTGTCGAAGATCGTACTCCAAACAAGGGCAAGAAGGTGTTCGGCAAAGATTCGATTGTGGAGGATCCGAAGCGTACGGGGGAGTTCGGAAGATTGCCGGGGCAGCTGACTGGGCTTCACAGAGTTCGGGAGCTTCCGGAGGATCAAGCCGAGCGAATTGTTCACGGGAGGGGGAGGTCCTTCGAGGAGAATGCAGCGAGGGAGACAACCGAGGCGGACGAGACGGTGTTGATCCTTCGCGAAGAGGACTTGGGAGTGATCTGGGACTGTTTCCAGATCCCGGAGGAGTACGAGCTTATGCTGCCGGGTCCCGGGGTTAGGGCCAACTCGCCGCTGCCAGTGACCATGTGTTGCTGGCCGGTTGACGCCTTTATCGCCGGGGCTCGGCTACCTTTCCATCCGTTCGCTATCCTCGTCCTGAGTTGGTTCGGGGTCAGCCCCATCCAACTCATGCCAAACGCACGGAGAGTCATAAACGGCTTCGTACTTCACTGCCAAGCTGCTGGGATCGAGCCGGAGCTGAACGTGCTTCGGACAATCTATCGGCTACACCAAGGGAATAAGTCGAAGTACCGATACTATTTGGCTCCGAGGCATGGCGGCAGGCTCGTCATATGTCCCGACTCCATCAAGCACTGGCGTGAAAAATTCTTGATAGTGCAGAGTCCGGAGGCCTGGCCGATCCCCTCCGGTTGGGTGGAAGGGGTGCCGAAGAGGGCGAGGGCGCTGCCCAAGCATCGTGCTGAAGAAGAAGAGGCAGTCCGGATACTTCTCGATCGGCCGAAGTACGATTGGAAGGAGCTGACCGAGGACATCTTGTTCAAGGGAGGGCTCTGCCGCGTAGATCCCAGTACGCGGCTTCTTTTATGCTTTATTTTTCATATTTAATTTTGCACGAGTTGTATAGTGCTAACGAACTTTGTCTTTAATGCAGAGGCGATGGACTACGACGCGGTGCTAGCCATGAGGGCAGGCCTCGCCAGTAAGGCGCCGAAGAAGCGCAAGAGGGTGGCCACCAAGTTGCCGACCCCAAAGACTCCGGGGGTCACGGAGACGATCGAGGAGACGGAGACCCTCAGTAGCCCGGTCGTTGCCGGTTGTAATATCCCGGACGGATATTACCGTATATAAATTATTATTTTATTATTATTTTGTTTTAATTCCAAAATTGAATTATTTTGGTGATTTTCAACCGGTTTATTCATAGACATCACCTGTACCCAGATATTAGTCAGTATACATCCGTATTGTATCAAATTGATACTGTGATCTTCCGAACTAATAATAAAATTTATTTTATTATTATTTCCGAGAATTAATTATTTTTATACGGATTATGCGAAGATTTTCGGTATACAGACATATATGCGCACATACGTGTAGTATGTCGATTGGTACATTATACAAATTGTGTGTTGTGTATTTTTGGACAACACTTGTTTTGTTATGACAAAACTCAATTAGATTGTTAGGGTTTGATTAGGAGGTTAAACCTAGGGTTACAAAGGCATAAGAGAATTAGGAGGTAATCTTCTAGAAACTCCCCTCCCTCACATAACACCTCCCCCACACCATACCCTACACCTCACCCCTACCCCCTACCATGGTATGGCCGGCCCATATTTTAGGGGAGGGCTTTTGTGCAAATGTGTATGTGCAATTTTGCACTTTCCACCCTTCTCTGCACCTATAAATACCCCCTTCCTTCACCATAGTCTCATTTTAGAAAACAAAAAGAAAGAAAGAAAGGAAAGGAAAAGAAAGAGAGAAAGTCTCATACTAACAAGAGAGTTTTATTGTAGGGTTTTCCTAGGAAATTCTAAGAGCTAGGGGAAGGGGAAGGAGAAGGTTAGCAAGCAAGTCCTTCCAATAGAGACTAAGGTGGGGGTTCTCCACATTTTTATTTGGTTGTTTGTTTGCTTGTTTGTTTGTTTGTTTTGTTGTTTGACTTCTTCTCCCACCTTCTTGTTTTGTTTTCTTTTGTTTTGGGGTGTTCTTGTGATGGTGTGTTGTTGTTATTGTGAATGTGGTAATGAATAAGAGAAAGAAAGTAGTTGTAGTATCTACTAAACATATAAAGATCACATCTTTAAGATTGAAGTTGTTGTTTATGTATGTTGTTAGACTAAAAATGACATAATGCATATGAACTTAAACATACAACCGATTGGGGGTTGTAGGACTTGTAGGACTTGGTATACATAAGCATATGAATACTCTTATACAACCATTTTGGTTGTAGGACTTTTATTGAACTTGGACACAATAATAATGAGCGTATGTTTTATTGTAGTTTTTCTTTCTTAAAATAAAAAGACCCTTTCTTTCTAACCACTAGTTGTAGAGTAGATAAAAAGATCTTTTCTTTATTAATCACTAGTTGTAAAATAAATAAATAAAAAAAAGAGATCTTTTCTTTATTAATCACTAGTTGTAGAATAAATAAAAAGATCTTTCCTTTTATAATCACTAGTTGTAGAAAATAAAAAGATCTTTCTTTTATAATCACTAGTAATAATAAATCAAGACTAATAAAGACTAGTAGACAACTAAGTAGTAGCATGTTAAAATAAAGTAGTAGTATGTTGATTAAATAAGTAGTAGTAGTATGTGGATTAAATAAAGTAGTAGTGGTATGTTGTTAAAATAAAGAAGTAATAGTAAGTAGTTGTAGATGTTTTATAGTTGTATGCTGTGTTCTTGATTAAAACGAAGTAGTAGTAGTAGTAGATAGTTGGGTGTTATGTTCTTGACTAAAATAAAGTAGTAGTAGTGGTAGATAGTTGTGTGCTATGTTTTTGATTAAAATGGAGTAGTAGTAGTAGTAGATAGTTGTAGATGTTTATTTTTGTGTTCATAAAGTAAATACCATGCTAAGATTATATTAGATTAATTTAGATATGCTTAGAATGTTGTAGGATTCCTTCTAAAAATATCCTAACATGTTTTTATGCTTAGAAGGTTGTAGCATTCTTCTAAAAATTCCTATCATATTCCTATGTTTAGAATGTTGTAGGATGCTTTCTAAAATTACCTACCATGTTTTAGGAAAGCTATTTCATGTTAGAATATTGTAGGATTTGTATGAAAAATACCTACCATGTTAAGAATGATGTAAGCCATGTTAGGTGTGTGAATATGCTTAGAGTGTTGTAGGATGCTTTCTAAAATTACCTACCATGTTTTAGGAATGCTATTTCATGCTTAGAATGTTGTAGGATTAATTCTAAAATTCCTACCATGTTTAGATTAGTCTATTTATGCTTAGAATGTTGTAGGATTAATTCTAAAATTCCTACCATGTTTAGATTAGTCTATTTATGCTTAGAATGTTGTAGGATTAATTCTAATATTCCTACCATGTTTAGATTAGTCTATTTATGCTTAGAATGTTGTAGGATTAATTCTAAAATTCCTACCATGTTTAGATTAGTCTATTTATGCTTAGAATGTTGTAAGATTCTCTCTAAAAATATCCTATCATATTTTTATGCTTAGAATGTTGTAGGATGCTTTCTAAAATTACCTACCATGTTTTAGGAATGCTATTTCATGCTTAGAATGTTGTAGGATTCTTTCTAAAATTCCTATCATGTTTAGGAGTGTTAATTATGCTTAGAATGTTGTAGGATTCATTCTAAGAGTTTCCTACCATGTTTAGATTAAATTAATTATGCTTAGAAAAGTTGTATACCATGCTAGCTTAATTGTAGGTAAGTGATATACCATGTTAGTTTAATTGTAGGGAAGTCATATGCCATGCTAGATAAGTGGTAGAAAAGTTGCACACCATGTTAGTTTAATTGTAGGGAAGTCATATGCCATGCTAGATAAGTGATAGAAAAGTTGTATACCATGCTAGCTTAATTGTAGGTAAGTGATATACCATGTTAGTTTAATTGTAGGTAAGTGATATACCATGCTAGTTTTAATTGCAAGTAAGTTGTATGCTATGCTAGTTTTAATAGTAAGTAAGATCTATGCCATGCTAGCTTAATTGCAAGTAAGTTGTATGCCATGCTAGTTTAAATTGTAAGTAAGATGTATACCATGCTAGATTAAATGAATACTCATGTTTACATGATACCCATGCTAGATAAGTGTTTGTTCATGCTATGTTAGTAGACGATCATGCTTAAGCATTATTCATACTAAGTAAGTAGGTGTCATGCTAATTATTGATCACGTTAAGCTAATGATATCCATACTATGATATTCATGCTTAGATTAAAGAAACTACCCATGGTTAGTTGTAGTGATTTTATGTTAGGTTCTATACCATGCTAAAGTTCAAATACATGCTTAGAATGTTGTAGGGTTAGTGTTAGAATACCTACTATGCCTTGGAATGTTGCATGTTCATACTAGTTATATATCCATGCTTGGGTTGTGGTGATTAGTGATGATAAGTAGTAAGCTTTCATGCTCAAATTATAACCTATGCTTGACTATAGTGGACTTCATGTCTAGGTCGTAGTGAATTTCATGCTTAAGCTCGATGTAAGCACAAGCATTAATCATATTCATACTTAGGAGTATCATGGTGAGTGGTTGTGTTATATGATTAGATTGTCGTAGGAAGATGCTTGCAATTGTATGCCATACTTAAGGCGCTATAGGTTGAAGTAATAAGGATTGGGAAGACCACTAGTAATAGTTAGTTGATAAAGGCTGTTTTGTCGCCTTCGGTTCTTCCTTAGTAGAATACCGATCATAGACTACTAGTAGATTCTTCTGTTGCTTCTAATAATAGAAGATTAAGTTTGCTAGTAAGCATGCTTGGTTGCTTTTAAGATTGATTACCTGTATGGCTGTTTGCATATGGTTGTGCTCGTACGTGGCTCGACTGGCCCGTACGTAGCTATGGGTCTCATACGTAGCTTACTTGGCTCGTATGTAGGTTGTTGTCTCGTACGCGGCTCGACCGGCCCGTGCATAACTGTTGGTCTCATACACGGCTTATTTGGCTGGTATGTACGTTGTTGTCTCCTACGAGGCCCGCCTGGCTCGTAGGTAGTTATTGTTTCATACGTAGCTTATTAGCTCGTATGTGGTGATTACTCGTGTATAGCTTGTTAGCTAGTACACAGTTCGTGTGCTCGTCTAGGGTGATACTACCACCCTAAGGGCTATCGACCATCAAGACATATGTTTTCTACCCTAAGGAACTGTGGAGGAGTCACTCCTTGTGTACCGTCGAATCTTAACCAGGGTAGGTTGATCGAGGACCGGAGTAAGGACGAAATCCAAGTCTAGGGTAGCGGCATGCATGTATATTCGCACGGCCAAAGTCTTGGATCGATGAGCCACGAACCAAATCCTGAGGGATTCTGGTAAGTCTAGGTTGAGTAGCCTAGTAGAGTTGTCTTGCGAAGTCTACTTTAAAGGCCTAGCATGTTGTGTTTATAATATTGTCATCCCTAGGATTGTTCGAGTCAGGGACATCATTAGGATAGTGACTTACCAGGATCATTTTGCTTAAACCCTTTTGCCGGGAGAGAGGAGTCAGTTGTAGGGGGCCCCTTACACTAACTCGTCCCTTGAGGCAGATCATAGGTGGTGTATTGGGTTGTACCTTCCCGTCAAAGGGATACGTACGGTACCGTCTCACAAGTTGAGGACACGGGTTGCGTATCTCGCGCTGTTAATTCCTGAGGTGCCGTGGCTATGGGTGCCACAGGATGCATTATGCAGTCCTGTGCTTGCGAGACCCCAGAGGGTGCCACAGGGTAGGCTTCGCGCTACCCTACGCTTGCAAAACCCTATAGTTTGATTTTGGAATGACGCCCGATACATTGGGTTCGTCTATTTTGAGTGAGGTCCGGTTAGCCGGGTCGCGGTGGCAAACATAGACACCACTGGCAAATTGCAACAGTGGCACATGACCACATCTGCAACCTCGCGAGTCATGTGTAGGTGTCAGGAACAGGTTGTGTGCAATTAGAATTCATAACGCGGGTTCAATCCCTATATATGGAGAAACGGCTTGAGATGGGGTCGCATGTAGTATGGGCTGCATGTTGCTTCGGAGACTTGCTGACATTAGAATAGGAAGCGTCCTAGTTCTATTTAAATATCGCATTAGAGTCTAGTCTTAGCACTCACGAACACTTAAACTACACCAATACCATTGCTATATTTTGTATATTGTTTGGGAGATTCGCTGCTATATAATCAGCCTTTAAGCGTCAGTGAATACTGACGTCCCCACTTCCATAGGTACTGGATCGCCGAAGTACAAAGGCGAGATTTAGGAGGACTCAAGGCAAGGAAAGCAAGGAGTCAGTATTATGTTTAGTTCCGCTGCAGTATATGTATTGATTATGCATTAGTTGAGAAGTACTCTGATGTAAGATGTTGAAGGTTGTAATACTTAGAAATGTAAAGGTAATATTGTAACTCTATTGTAAGGTATTACAGTTGTACAATATTCAGACTTGTAACACATTGTGTATTGAATAAAAAGTTTTAAATACTCCTGTTTTTCTGTGTATTGTGACTAATTGAAGAAAAGGTCTTGGCTCGTGTCACGGTTTCCCAGTGTCGGAAATCGGGGGCGCTACACCGGTGGCGGCGCCTCGGCATCGAATGCTGTCGGCGAGTTCCCCATCGCCGCAGCCCTCGGGATGACGACGCCACCGCTGTCAGTGGCGGTCGAGGAGCTCCTAACCGAGGAGCACAAGAGGATCCATATTCCGGACTGGCAAGTTTGGAAGCATGATGGATTCCTCGGCAATTCCTTGGTGAGCATGCAGGTCGTCAAGCATCTGGCGATGCCAAAGGATCGTGCCGCCATGGAGGCCGGGCAAGAAGGTGACGACATCATCGAGATCGCTCGCTCGGCCGTTTCGGTAAGTATTGGATTTTTGCCATCGTTGAATTTCTTTAGCTATAATTCTTCTAACTCTTTTGGTTCTTCTTTCCTTGTCGCAGATCATTGTCCATTTTGGACACCTCACTGAGAGGCTGGCGGCTTTGGAGAAGGAGCTGAAGCAGGAGTCCGACCAGGCTCGGAAAGAGAAAGCTCAGATGGGGAACGAGCTCGACAAGGTCAGGGTCGAGTTCGAAGGGAAGGCGGCGAGGGTCGAGTTCCTCGAGGCCCAGGTTGCGAAGTTGGAGGGCGATCTTCTCCGCCAGAAGGAGGAGGCGGCCAAGCAGTTGGCCGAAGCTGAAGAGGCCAAGGCGGCGGCGGTGAAGGCGGCAGAGGACGCGACCCTGGCGAAGGCACAAGGTTTCCTCGCCCAAAACATTGCCAAAGCTTATGCCGAAGCCATCGCCCTGAGTGACGAAGACGTACCCCGACGTGGACTGCTCGGGATGGAGACTGTTCCCGGGCCACGTCGAGGGCTACGACCCCGAATCAGAGGGGGAAGAAGAAGAAGGGGAGGACAAAGCCGAGACTGAAGTCGAAGTCACCGGCGAGGTCCCGAGCTCCGTGGTTACCCCGCTGGCGGTGGTGCCTCCTTCGGGGACGTCGACCCCCACCCACGCTCGCCGCCCTGGGAAAGAGGTCGCGCCCTGACTCCGCTCGTTTTTTCTTCTTTTTCTTTCTTTTTTGTAACGCCTAATCGCGGACTGGCCACCGCTTTTTTGTTTTGAATGAAAAACTTTTTGGGTTCGACTCTGTGTCTCTATCATTTTCCAACAATTCCTGAAAATTTGTTTGAAAATTTTTGAAGTGTAGGACCTCGGCAGTGCGTTTTAAAATTTGTTGTTTGTCTCGACTTCTTTTCAGCTTGTGGTGGTAACTCAGGATGTCGAGCCCACTCGCTCGGATGACAACGCTCGGGCCGAGGCTGGCTTAGGGACGACGAGGCTGTGCTTGGCGAGGTGCCGAGAGCGGCTTTACGAAGTCGAGCTGGGATTGCACCGAGCCGAAAGCGAGCAGAACCATCTTCAGCTCATCCTAGGTCGGCGAGACATCGAGATCCGGCGTCTGGAGAGCAGGATTGCCGAGATGACCCCCTTAGGAGAGGACGAAGGTTCGTCGACCGCCTTTAGCTACGGGCTTCGGATCAAGTGCATTCGCCACACCTTATCCAAAATAACAGCGGAGAGGGACGATCTGCTTTCTGAGATCCGCCACCTGCAAACTGTAGAAACGGAGCTTCGGACGGAGGGAGAGGGACTGACGGCTGAGGTGGCCAAACTGACGACCGAACGGGACGAACTGACGGCCGAGGTTGACGCCCTGAAGAGAGCCACGGTAGACAAGAGCATCGAAGTCATCCACCTTCGCCGTCTTATCGCGAGTCGCTCCGGCGTCCCAAGCTCCGCGATACCTCCTCGCTTCGAGGACAATGTCAAAGATGACTCGTTGTGAGACCGGATATCAGAGCTGGAGGCGGAGGTGGCTCATCTCAAACCGCGTTCGGGGCCGATCAATGTGAGGAGCACTTCGTGTACTCGCACGGAGAGTGATCGGGGCATCACGTTTTACGAGATGGCAACCCGTCCGCCTCTCGGCCATCCTAGCCCGAGCGATGCACAAAGCTCGGTGGCCATTTCATCGAGCGGGGCATCCGTCGGTGCGGCTGCTAGGAGCAGTGCCGAGGGCACGTCCCAATTCGCTGGTTTGGGGTCGAGCTCTGGAGGTAAACGTCGCCGACCTCGAGTGTCCTTGAAGAGGAGCATCCCTGCACCACGGAGGCATTGATGATCATTTTTGAAGCCTTTGTATTTAGTCTAAGTGTAGTGAGTCGGCATTGTAATTTTTGCTCTTCAAAGCCTTGTAATCTTGTTGTATGGAAGAGTCGCTTTGTACTGCATCCCAATTATTAATAATATTTCTTTCTCGAACTTGCATGTTCATTGTAGCTCTGTGTAGTCGCTTTGTTTGTGACTGTGTTCATCGTGCCGAGGTCCCTGAGCTGGTCTTTTGCTCGTGTGGGGGTCGACTACATGAGTGTTCGGCCAGTGGTGTCGAGCTCATGCTTCTCGCGAGCTTCGTGAGTCGTGTCGAGTTTGTCTGATAGTAAGCTCACAGAGTGGGATCGAGCCAAGTGTTCGCGATCGAACCATCGTTAGAGTAGTTCAACGGTTGTGGGAGCAATTCCGAATGGCGAGCTACTTCTAGCTCGCTTAGAAGCAAACTTGCGAAGTAGAATCGAGCCAAGTGTTGGAC
The DNA here is from genome assembly GCA_017893485.1 of Hemerocallis citrina. NCBI lineage: Eukaryota > Viridiplantae > Streptophyta > Magnoliopsida > Asparagales > Asphodelaceae > Hemerocallis > Hemerocallis citrina. Next base: position 65,491,072 of record CM030368.1, on the reverse strand, counting down.
TCCGAACCATCGTTAGATTAGTTCAACGGTTGTGGGAGCAATTCCGAATGGTGAACTACTTCTAGCTCGCTTAGAAGCGAACTTGCGAAGTAGAATCGAGCCAAGTGTTGGACTCCGAACCATCATCAGATTAGTTCAACGGTTGTGGGAGCAATTCCAAATGGCGAACTACTTCTAGCTTGCTTAGAAGCGAACTTGCGAAGTAGAATCGAGCCAAGTGTTGGACTCCGAAACCATCGTTAGATTAGTTCAACGGTTGTGGGAGCAATTCCGAATGGCGAACTACTTCTAGCTTGCTTAGAAGCGAACTTGCGAAGTAGAATCGAGCCAAGTGTTGGACTCCGAACCATCATTAGATTAGTTCAACGGTTTTGGGAGCAATTCCGAATGGCAAACTACTTCTAGCTCGCTTAGAAGCGAACTTGCGAAGTAGAATCGAGCCAAGTGTTGAACTCCGAACCATCATTAGTTTAGTTCAATGGTTGTGGGAGCAATTCCGAATGGCGAACTACTTCTAGCTCGCTTAGAAGCGAACTTGCGAAGTAGAATCGAGCCAAGTATTGGACTCCGAACCATCGTTGGATTAGTTCAACGGTTGTGGGAGCAATTCCGAATGGCGAACTACTTCTAGCTCGCTTAGAAGCGAACTTGCGAAGTAGAATCAAGCCAAGTGTTGGACTCCGAACCATTGTTAGAGTGAAGAGTGAAAGCAGAGAGATGTAAACAATAGTAAAGTATGAAAAAGCTTTCTTTTATTAATGATTAATAGTTGGCTGCTTCTAAAGTTGCTAGCCGTTATTACAAGGGAAAAATAAAAGAAAATCATTACAAGTAATAGGAGAGGAACGGTTCGACATCTCGAAATACTTAGAGAGGCATTGGTGCTCTCTCTTGGTATTTTAAGAGATGGTCGGCATTCCATGTCCTAGGGATCTCCCTGCCTTCGAGGTCTTCTAGTCTGTATGTGCCGGGCCGAACTTCTTTGACGATCATGTAAGGTCCCTCCCAATTTGGAGCGAGTTTACTCTTTTGACCAGGAAAGGAGATGGCCAACTTTCTGAGGACCAGGTCCCCTTCTTTGAGGTCCGTGGGGCGGACTCTCTTGTTGTATGCCAACTCGATCCTTCTTCTGTAGCTTTGTTGACGAATGACAGCTCTTTCTCTGATCTCATCTATCAGGTCTAGATTTTCTTTGAGCTCTCTGGCATTTTGCTCTTCTTCATAAGCTATTAGACGAGGAAAGGGTATTCCGACTTCTAGGGGATGATGGCCTCGGACCCATAGGTGAGATTGAATGGGCTCTCTCCTGTGGGGGTCCGTTTTGTGGTGCAGTAGTTCCACAGCACGTTGGGAAGCTGATCGACCCATAAGCCTTTGGAACATTTATCCAACCTCTTCTTAATGCCGGAGAGGATCTGTCGGTTAGCATTTTCGGCTTGGCCATTCGACTGGGGATGTGAGACAGAGGAGAACCTGTGTTGGATGGCAAGGTCTTCGCATAGAGCTCGGAAGGCAGCCCCGGTGAACTGGGTTCCGTTGTCTGTTATCAGGACCCGAGGGACGCCGAATCGGCAGATCACGCTCTTCCAAAAGAACTGAACAACCTTGTTCTCGGTGATCGTGGCCTAGGGCTCGGCCTCTATCCATTTTGAAAAGTAGTCGATCGTCACGACTAAGAATTTGAACTGTCCGGGAGCTGGTGGAAATGGCCCTAGTAAATCCATCCCCCACATTGCAAAGGGGACTGGACTTGATAGGGAAGTTAGTGGAGCTTGTGGGAGGCATCGGATGTTGGAGTACTTCTGACAGGAGCTGCATTACCGAACGTGTCGTTCGGCGTCTCGTAAGAGAGTGGGCCAGAAATATCCGTAATTTATCACTTTGCGAGCCATGGATCTGGATCCCGAATGTGCCCCGCCGATGCCCTCGTGAAGTTCTTGTAGGGCGTAGTCGGCCTGCTCGGGGGAGAGGCATCTCAGGTAAGGCCGGCCGTCTACCTGTGTTAAGGAGCGTTTATATAGGATACCTCCGATTAGTGTGTAACGCTCAGCTTGGGTTCTCACTCTTCGAGCTTCCTTGGGATCCTCGGGGAGGAGTCCATCCCTTAAGAATTCGACGAGGGGTTTCATCCAGTTATCTTCGAGCAGGACAGGCAGCGACTCCATAGAGTCGGGAGTTTCGTCCTCTATACTTGGCTTCAGAAGGACCTCTATCAAGACGGTCTGCTCGAGACCTTGAAGGGAGGAAGAGGCTAGTTTGGAGAGGGCATCGACTTGAGCATTTTCTTCCCGGGGTATGCGTTGGATGAAGGCTTCTTCAAACAGTGCCATGAGGCTCCTGACCTTGGCTAAGTATTTAACCATCCTGTCATCACATGCTTCATATTCGCCGAGGACCTGATTCACGACTAGCTGAGAGTCGCTAAAGATCCTGAGGCATTGCACCCCTGCGTTGCGAGCCATTCCCAGGCCGGCTATGAGTGCCTCGTATTCTGCTTCGTTGTTAGAGGCCTTGAAGTTGATACGGAGGGAGTATTGGAGGATGAAATCATCTGGGCCTGCCAGAATGACCCCTGCCCCGCTTCCCTCATTGCAGGAGGATTCGTCCACATAAACCGACCAGACGGGTGGTCCCTTGACTGTTTGGCTGGACTCGGGGATGGTATTTTCAACTATGAATTCTGCTAAGGCCTGAGCCTTGATCGCGGTCCAAGGCTGATAAGTTATATCGTGTTGGCTCAGCTCGATAGACCACTTCATAAGGCGACCCGAGGTCTCTGGCTTGTGGAGGACCTGCTTCAGCGGTTGGTCGGTAAGAACGACCACCGAATGGGACTGAAAGTATGGGCGAAGCTTTCTCGCGGCCATCACCAGGGCATAAGCCATCTTTTCTATCTTCGGGTAGCGGAGTTCGGCATCCCGAAGTACTTTGCTCACATAGTAAATGGGCTTTTGAGCCCGGTCTTCTTTCCTTACTAAAACGGCACTGAGAGTCTATTCGGAGGCTGCCAGGTAGAGGTAGAGGGGTTCTCCAGGAATTGGTTTGCTGAGGAGAGGAGGATTGACGTGGTAAGCCTTGAGCTGGTCGAAGGACTCCTGTTGCTGTTTTCCCCATTCAAAACCTTTAGCCCCCCTGAGGGCCTTGAAGAAGGGGAGGCATTTCTCTCCGGACTTCGAGAGAAAACGCCCTATGGTGGCCAAACGGCCTGTTAACCTCTGAACTTCCTTAACATTTTTAGGAGGAGCCATGTCTAATATGGCCTTGATTCCTAGGGTTTGCTTCAATTCCTCGTTGGCTAACCATGAAGCCGAGGAACTTTCCTGACGAGACACCGAACGCACACTTGTTCGGATTGAGTCTCATGTTGTGCTTTCTCATAACGTCAAATGCTTCTTGGAGGTCGGTCACATGATCGGCACCTCGGATGCTTTTTACAAGCATGTCGTCAACATACACGTCCATGTTTCGGCCGATTTGAGCTTGAAAAACCTTGTTGACGAGGCGTTGGTATGTGGCTCCTGCGTTCTTCAGACCGAAGGGCATAACCCTGTAGCAATAGAGGCCCTGATCGGTCACAAATGATGTCTTCAGGATATCCGGGGGGAACATCCGGATCTGGTTGTAGCCAGAGAAGGCGTCCATGAAGTTGAGGAGTTCATGCCCCGAGGTGGCATCAATCAAAGTGTCAATACTCGGAAGAGGGAAGGGATATTTGGGGCAAGCCTTGTTGAGATCGGTAAAATCGATACAAATCCTCCAAGTCCCGTTAGACTTCTTCACCATTACTACATTCGACAACCACTCGGGATAGTTTACCTCTTGTATGAACCGGGCCTTCAAGAGCTTGTTCACCTCCTCTTTTATAGCTAGCTGGCGCTCGGGGGCGAACTTGCGCCTCTTCTGTTGAACCGGTTTGGACCCCGGAACAACGCTGAGGTGGTGGACTAAAAGCTCTTCGGAAATTCCGGGCATGTCTGCAGCTGACCAAGCGAAGAGGTCTCGGTTCCTTCGGATGCACTGTACAATGTCCGAGCATAGGGCAGACGGGAGGGTCTTGCTAACAAAGAACTTGCGAGTTGGATCCTGCTCAGAGAAGAGCACTTCCTCCAATTCATCCACCGGCTCGGACGTCAGTCGGGCAGCATCTTGGGGGATTTCCAGAGTTTCTAAGGAAAGGACGAGACCGAGGGTAGAGGTCATATAGCACTTGCGGGCCGTTTCCTGATTGCCTTTTACTTCCCCTACTCTGGCCCGAGTGGGAAACTTCATTTTGAGGTGATAGGCGGAAGGGATGGCTTCAAGGGCAGCTAGGCCGGGCCGACCCAGAATGACATTGTAGGCTGCGGGGACATCTACGACCATGAAGTCCATCGACTCTGTTCGGGTAGTAGGAGTTTTGCCAGCGGTTACGTCGAGGGTGATCATCCCTTCAATAGTCACTGGCACTCCCGTGAACCCATGGAGCGTGTAGCCGGTGGGCTTGAGTCTGTCTCGGGAGAGCTTTAGGCCTTTAAAAGCGGCGAGGAAGAGGATGCTAACGGAGCTGCCATTGTCCACTAGGATCCTCTCCACTTTGAAGTTCGCCATGTGGAGGCTGATGACGAGTGCGTCACAATGAAGGGTGCGGACACCTTCAAGATCTTCGTCTGAGAATGTGATGGGCACTCCGAGGCCTTTGGGAGGAGGGGTGGCGCGAACCGAATTGACTTCTCTTATAAATGCCTTTCGAGAGGAGTTTGAGGAGCCCCCCATTGGGCCCCTATGAATGAGGTGTAGGACACGCTCCTCTTCGAAGTCGGGCATTTTATCGCGTTCTGGATGCTTATTAGCTCCCCGAGGCGGGGGAGGAAGGTCGGCTCGGTCCTTTCTCACGATCTGGTCAGCTGCCCCCTCTGGATGAGGGCTTATATCTCATTCTTCAAGGCCCGGCAATCGTTGGTGTCGTGGCCGTGGTCCCGATGATAACGGCACCACTTCTCTTTATCCCTCTTCTTGCCAGGGGTGTTCATTTTTGGTGCAGGAGGTATCACCCCCTCCTTCTCAACTTCCATGAGAATTGTGGAGATATTGGCGTTAAGGGGAGTGAATTTTTCGAATCTGGGGAGAGGTCGGCGCTGGCCGGCATTATCCTTCTGGAGCTTCTTGGCTCCTTCCTCTTCTGTTCCTTTTCTCTTGAACCCGGAGGAAGACCCCTCCAAGTTGGGGCGGTGCTCAGCTTCTTCGGCCCGAATACTTTTCGCTCCGGAGGAGGAGGTCAGAGAAGTTCTGTGGGGGTTTCTTGGCGAGGGAGGAGCGGAGGTTGGAATTGAGGACATTGGATTGAAATGCTGCTGCAGCGACCGACTGGTCGAGGGATGCTATGGACCTGGCTTCCGCTGTGAACCTCTTCACATAGTCCCTCAACTTCTCACCCTTCTTCTGGTGGAGGTACAGTAGCAAGATGCTGGTCTTCTCGGTTCTGTGGCTACTTACAAAATGGGTGACGAAGAGGGTCTCGAATTGCTCGAAGGAGAATATTGAGGTGGGGCAAGGCAAGAGTACCATTCTCGAGCTGGGCCCTTGAGAGTTGCGGGGAAGGTTTTGCAGAGTAGAGCATCGGAAGCCTGATGGATGAGCATGAGGGTCTTGAAGCTTTCGATGTGATCAACGGGGTCGGTCTCCCCGGAATGGGTCTCAAATTGAGGGGGTTTGAAGCCGATTGGCATAGGTGCATCCATTATGGTTCGGGAAAAAGAAGGTCGACTAGGATGAAGAGTCCTTCCTCTGAGCTCTTCTTCTCGGTCTAACTGACCCAAGCGCCTCTCCATCTCGTGGAGACGGCGGTATACAGCGTCATCCCTTCGACGGTAATCAGCCGAGCCTCCAGACTCATCTTCGTACGAGGGAGAGTGGGGGCTACGACGACGGTAGCTTCTTGAGCGGCGAGGACTTTGCACATGCCGGGAGTTACTGGGAGCCGGAGGAGGAGATGGGGACCGTCGGCGAGGACTTCGGACCAGAGGAGGAGAGGGGATCTTCGGAGCATTGGTGTTAGGATGGAGATTGAGAGCTTGTAGGACGGTCGCTTGGAACTGCTGAAACTCGGCACGGGTGATGGGTGCCTCATCGTTCCTAGGCTGTTGCCGACCTACAGGGGAGTGTGGCCTTCTTCTGTAATGCTCGGGGGACTCTCTCCGCCCCCTTCGGGTAGGGGACCTTCTGTATTCTCGGTGGTGAGGGGACCGCTCATCTGGACGGTGTTGGCGGGAGGTTCCCTCTCGTGCCACTTTTCATCCAGATGGTAGCGAAGATCCTCATCCTTCTACCGATTGAGGACGGTGTGGTGGTGATCGGAAGCTCGGGGATGGTGAGAGGCCATAGAGTCCGAAGAGGCGTTGTGGATGGAGACGTGGTCCGAATGGAGGGGCTGCTTCTGCGGATTGGGACCCTTAGGAGGTTGTTGGTTCTGAGGAGCAGGCGGGCCCTGTTGGAGTGGGTCCTCCGCTTGAGGAAGAAGTTGACCCTGCTGTTGAGCGGGTTGAGGGGTTGGGTCCTCGGTTGGACCCCCTGGATCTGACTTTCCTAGGAGGCATGGCTGGAGAAGATCTGTCCAACAGGAAGAGGGGAGGTTGCTATTCGTTAGTTTCCCACAGACGGCGCCAATCTGTTGCCGCTAAATTTGGTGTGGGGAAAAACAGATAGTATTTGTGGATTCTTAAGGAAACTGAATAGTAAACCTGTATACCTGTTCCGTCGGAGTTTGACGCTGACTCCGACCGTACACCTGCAAAAATTCGAGACACCGGGGTTGTTCCCGGCGACGCACCCTCCGACGCTCAAGTCAGTAATCAGGGAAGATTATGAAAGAGCGCAAGAACTGGAAAAAGATTGATTACCTCTTAATGGAGATGGATGGGGGGTATTTATAGGCGTCTTAGGGATCAGATTAAGAATGTAATCCCCGTGATCTGATAAGGAATATACTCCGTATGATCAGATTAGGAATGTAATCCCTAATCTCCAGTAGAAGGATAGGCATGAATCAGGGCCGTTGATTAGGATTTAATCAGAAACCCTAATTCTATCCCTCTGGATCGGGCTTTCTGCTGGTTGAAACCCGCACCCGATTGAGGTAGATCCGTCTGCGGGTTAGCAGGTTTTCGAGGAGGAGAACCAGTACCCGCTTCAGACCCATTGGTAGGTGAAATTACCGTTTTATCCCTGTGCATCAAGATTCGTGCCTGATTTGGACGGTTCTGGTTAAACCCCATTTTTAGCCATATCAAAACCTAAGGGTGGAGTGGCTAAGGAGGGCACATGCTTCCACTGTGGTGAGACCGGACATTGGAAAAGGAACTGCCATAAGTATCTAGAAGAGCTTAAGAAGAAGAAAGGAAGTGACTTCCACTACAGGTATTTTTTGTTAGAAGTCAATTTATCTACTTCTTCATCTTGGGTATTAGATACTGGATGTGGGTCTCACATTTGTGTAAATGTGCAGGATCTCGAAAGGAGCAGACCATTGGCTAAGGGCAAAGTTTTAACGCCCCAAAATTTTAAATACAGTATTTTGAATTAATAAATAATTTTTAAATTAATTTATTTGATTATTTTGAATTTTTGTAAAATTGACATTTTTACACGTGCAAAAACATGTAAATATTTTTGATGTGAAAATTTCCACTTTTATAATTCTGGATAAATTATCCTATTTATAATTGAGTATATTCTAAAATTTGGGATTTTTCTGAGTAAAGAAACTATTTTTATAAATACTTTGAAAGGGAGGGGCCTTTTTGTAAAAAGTGATTTAAAGGTGAAAATTGAACTTAAAGTTTCTTTAGGGTTGACTATTTAGTCTTGGACTCTAATAAATTAGATTATATCCATATTTGGTTGATTTTTAACGATTAATTGAATAAATATATAATTATGCAATTTTGAGATTTGTTGAGGACTTTGTTGCAAATACTTTCTTGGGAAACTAAAAGTCAGAAAATATTTTGTGGAAACCTAATATTTATTAGTAGATATTATTTATGAATTTTCTGGATTTTTTTTCATATTTATTTGGCATATTTGTAAATATTACAAAACGATGGGCTTTTGTGCAAAATTACCACTTGGAGTAAAACTCCAGATTTTCGGATTTTTCGGCTAAGCTGATGGCCGGCCAACTCAGAAATAAATAATTGGATTTTTATTCTAATTTTGCTAATTTATTAAAGGGTGTATATATATGTAAATGGATAATTTGTTAAAGGATGTTTCCATAAACTTGTAAAAATCCTAATGCATCAGATTTTCGGCTATATAATGGCCGCTACAGCTGTCCTCCCTCTGCAAAAAAACAAAAATATATTTTTATTATTAATTTCTTGGAGTTTCGAAGCGAGGATCTTGGATTTTTGCAAAAGAAAGGGTTTTTTCTTATTCTTTATTATTTCGGTTGATACTTCATTGAGGTGAGTGACATATGTTTGATTTCTTTTTGTTGTATGCATGTTATATATGATGATTTGCCCAGTAGAATGCATGATGGATGATTGTATGATGATATAATGAATTTATTTATGGATGGATGATTAAAAATAGAACTTTTCATGAAACTATGCAATTGATGAATAAAATTCTATATAGATGACTTGAGATTGATAATAACTTATTAGGAAAAATGGGTATGTTGTTTCTTTCATATTTCTTACTGATTTGATTATGTATAATGAGTTGTATGATGTATATTTCGTAAAGTGAATAAAAGTTGGGTTTTTGCTGTGTATGCACATACATAGGGTCTATTATGATATTTTGATGTGTAAAACTTGATGAAAAATTGTTGTAGATGCTTATAATCATGGACAAACTAATATAATTAGTTGTAGTCGTGTTTAATAAATTTGCAAGAAGGGTTTTAGAATCAAAAGATCAAGATTTTTATTTCAGGTCTGACATAGTTTCAGCCGAAACATGATTTTTTTGACGTTTTTTGTGAAATTTTTGATTGAATCTTGATTTCTACTGATGCTGAGTTTGAATTGACCAATATATTACTTACACACAGTGATTTTTGAAGATTTTACTGATATACATACACATATATGTAGAGACCTGATTTTGATGACTACAGCACAATACACATATGTTCTATTTTATATATCTCTTGCAGTGTGTACTCAACGCTTTCTAGGCTAAAAATCGAGCTACAAGACAAATGAGCTTTCAAGACTCAAGATCATGATAAAGATACAAGACAAAGATTATTCAAAGCTTCAAAGATTCTCAAAGTGATCAGCTAAAGAACAAGTGATTAGAACAAAAGGAGTGTCTTGTAAATTTATTGTAATATTTGATTTGTTTTAGAAAATTTGTAAAAGCCATGATACACACACTCACACATCCCCTAGGAATAAAATTAAGATTATTAAAAATCAAAATGTCAAATTAAAACTAGTATAAGTTCAGCTGTCAAAGTACCAGTCGACTTACTTCGACAAGCAGTCGACTGTTCAAGTACGAAACAAACTGAACTTACTCAAGCTTTGACCAGTCGACTCCCTTGGCAACACAGTCGACTGTTCTAGCTGTTTTGACAGTTTTCTGAAGTTTAAAATTTGATTTTCAAACTCAAACTTTTTCTGTTGTTTGTTGGCAGTTGATGAACCTTTTTCCAACGTTCTTGGAGTTCTTACTCTATAAATAAAGTTCAGAATGAACTTGGAAAAGGTTACCCATTGTTTTAATCAAGTCTTTGCTTATTTTTGTGAAAAAGAACTCAAGCTTTCAAGTACTCTCATTCTCTAGACTTGGTTCTCTAATTTCAGTCTTGCATAACTAAGATTAAGTTCAAGATTGTGATTAGAAGTTGACCTATAGCCTCTATACAAAAATCACACTAAAAAATCAAGGCTTTAGGTGTTGTAATCTTCAATTTTTTTGTTGTTCACTCTCGGGTTGTGACAGTGGTCCTCTCGGTTGGAGAGAATGACTCGTGGTGTAGAGTCAGTGTCACTTTAGGTTGTAGAGTGGGGTCTTGCTCTCTCTAGTAGTGAGAGAGGTCTACGGGTTAGGCATAGTGGTTGCCAAAGGTCGTGGGTATTCTTGTACTTTTTCAAGAATAGTGGAAAATCTCAAGTGGGTTGCTTGGGGACTGGATGTAGGTCGGGAGGACCGAACTAGGATATATCGCCGTGTTAGCATTGTTGATTCTCTGTGGTGAATTCTCTAACTTGCAGTTTTAATTTCACTGCACTTTATTGTAATCTGTGTCTGATCAGTCGACTAGTTTATGTATTAAGTCGACTTAATAGACTCGTTGTTCTTCAGTTGATTATTTATCTTTTATGTGGAGTTCCAGTCGACTGGCTTTTCGTTTCCAGTCGACTTAACAGTTGTGTAAAGTTTAAATTATTATTTATTTTTTACATTACATTATTCACACCCCCCCCCCTCTAGTGTTACTTGCCTTGCATACAGTTACAAATACTTGGTATCAAAGCCTGGTTAATTGCAATGGCATCTACTTCAAATGCAATTCAATACCACGAAGGTCAATCTACACAAAGACCATCTCTCTTTGATGGAACAAACTACAACTACTGAAAATGTAGAATAAAGATTTACTTAAAATCCATCAACTATGAGATTTGGAACGTGACCAAGATGGAGTATACAGTGCCTACTATTCCCTATGCTCAACGGAATGACGATATGAAGAGTGATACCATGAACAATGCAAAGGCGATGAATGCTCTCTTTGCACTTACCAAAGAAGAATTCAATCGTGTGTCAAACGCAACAACGGCATTCCAAATATGGCATACTCTCAAGGTAACACATGAAGGTACAAATAAAGTCAAGGAATCTAAATTTTTTGTTCTTGTTCACAGGTTCGAGATGTTCCGAATGAAGGAGAATGACGTGTATCAGAGATGGTAACAAGATTCACCGACATCACAAATTTCCTTGTGGCTCTTGGCAAAACATATACGCAAGCAGAGATTGTGAGAAAGGTTCTTCGTTCTTCGTGCTCTTATCCCCGAATGGGAAAAGAAGACTATCGCAATTGAAGAAGCAAATGATTTAACACAACTTTTGCTTGAGAATCTTGTGGGAAATCTAATGGCTTATGAAGTGCAATTGGAGGAGTGCAAGAAGGACTTAGAACCGCAACAAGCCAAAAAGAAAACTCTTGCTTCCAAGGCTATGTCTGAATCAGAAGATGATGAAGATGATGAAGAAGAAATGGCTCTGTTCACAATAAAATTCAAGAAATTTCTTCGCAATGGTAAATTTAATTCTAGATTAAAGGTTACTAATGAACCTCTTACTTGTTTCAAATGCAATAAGATAGATCACATGAAGAAGGATTGTCCATTGGAGAATGCAAAATCTAAAGGTAAAGTTTCAAACTTCAAGAAGGACAAATTTATCAAGAACAAATACATGAAGAACAAGATGGCTTACCAAGCAACATGGGATGATAGTGATTCATCTTCTGAAGAAGACAATGAGGAATCTAATGAAATTGCAAACGTGTACTTCATGGCAAATCAAAGTGATGTAAGTAGTAATATTGATTCTAGTGATTTGTTAGAAGCTTTTAATAAAAATTTTCAAGAATTAAAAAACGAGAAAATAAAGGGTAAGAATCTAGAGAAACTTAATCAAACTCTTTCTCAAGAAAATCTTGATTTACAAGTTGAAGTCAAGTCTTTAACTTCTCGTCTTTCCAACTCGGATATAGATCTTATATCTCTAAAAAAGAATTCTGAAGAGATATCTAAGAATGTATCTAAGTTCAATAAGGGAAAAGAGAATTTAAATGAAGTTCTTAAAAATCAAGTTCAATCTAATAAAAGATTTGGACTTGGTTTTCAAAAAAAATTTGAGAAAGGTCATTCTTCTAATGACACTACTAATAATAAGATTTATTCTCTTTCTAGTGTAAGGAATAAGTTGTATAATTTCTTTGAAAAACCAAAAATTCTTTTTAACCATGAAAATAGAATTTTTTCCGAAAAGACCAGTTGACTGTCCCCTCAAATAGGTCGTCTGTCCAGTAGGATGAAGTCTTATATAAAAAGACAACAGTCTTATATAAGTCAACTAGTTTCACCTCTCAGTCGACTGAATCACAAAATAGTCGACTGATAGGTAAAAAGAAATCGACTGGACAGTGCAAAAGTATTTGGGTTCCAGTCAATCTGAGTCTTAATGAAAGGGTCTCTTATATAAATTCTTTTGTAAATAATGTTTGTAATTCTGTTAATTTTAAACCTGCATATGGTGGTAAATCAAACTCACTTTGGGTTTGGTTTCCCAAGCACTAATCTTTCTCGGACCCAATGAAAAGGGTACCTTATTCATAAATAATATTTTGTAGGTACCTAAAAGGGAACGATGGATACTTGACAGTGGATGTTCTAAACACATGACTGGCCACGCAAACTTGCTCTCTTCCATTCAAGATATAGATGGAGGAACCGTTACTTTTGGTGACAATAATAAAGAAAAAGTCATCGGAATAGGCATGGTTGGTAAGAATACTACTCCTATTATTGATGTAACATCCCATAATTTGAAATATAATAGCATATATATATATATATATATATATATATATATATATATATAAAGAAGGGAATCGGAGCTTGCCATATAGTGGTTTTTATACGGGGGTTTGTACGGGATTAGGGCTGCGCAGTGGGGGCCACGAAAGAGACAGCAGCAGCAGCAGCTGTGCTATGCTGGCGTGGCTGCTTCAGACGTGGGGCCCAGGAGCACAGGTAGAGGGACACTGTGTGAGTGCTGTGTGAGTGTCGATGTAGCGATGGGGCCCACTTTGGGGGGGGCAGGTCGTCTGACGTCACACGCAAGATACAACGGTAGAATTGTGAGAGAATTGTCTCATATCGAGATTTGATCAAGAATAAATTATTAATAAATAATAATGCATGTGATTAAGAGTCACCAATTCGGTTAATCACCTTTTGAGAGGTAGTCTGTGGTGGGCAATTGTACTATACTATAAATAATTTGTCTTCTAAATTGTATAAATTGTCCGAGCGCGGGGCAGGGGTGTTACAAATGGTATCAGAGCCGACTTTCAATACCGAGTGTGGGTACAGACTGGTGGTTATGCCTGAGATGGAGCTAGCAGATGTACTGGTAGCTATGCCTGAGAGGGAGCGAGGATGGGACAGGTCGCCTAGGTAGGGAACTGTACAACTAGCAGAATTAGGGTACTGTAGAGCTAACAGAATCAGGGTGCGCCATTCCACATCGGCTAGTGAGGAGATCCTGCACTAAAATTGTGCATGCCCCGTGCTCAGCGAGGACACTGATTTCTGAAGGGGGATGTATGTAACATCCCATAATTTAAAATATAATAGCACATATATATAATATATAAGAGGGGAATCGGAGCTTGCCCTATAGGAGTTTTATAGGGGGTTTGTACGGGATTGGGGTTGCGCAGTGGGGGCCACGAAAGAGACAGCAGCAGCAGCTGTGCTGTGCTGACATGGCTGCTTCAGACGTTGCGCCTAGGAGCACACGAAGAGGGACAATGTATGAGCGCTATGTGAGTGTCGACGTGGCGATGGGGCCTACTCTGAGGGGGGCAGGTCGTCTAATGTCACATGCAAGATACAACGGAAGAATTGTGAGAGAATTGTCCCATATCGGGATTTGATCAATAATAAAATATTAATAAATAATAATGTCTATAATCAAGAGTTACCAATTCGGTCAACCACCTTTTGAGAGGCAGCCTGTGGTGGGCAGTTGTACTATACTATAAATAATTTGTCTTCTAAATTGTATAAATTGTCCGAGCTCGGGGCAAGGGTGTTACAAATGAAGATGTATTTTTAGTTAGTCGTTTAAAGCATAATTTGTTAAGTATTAGTCAATTATATGATAAGGGTAATAAGATAGTGTTTGAAAAAGATGCATGCTTGATTTATGATTCGTCTTTAAAAAGTATGATTTTTCAAGGTATTATAAAGAATAACATATATGAACTTTGTTTAAAAACAAATGAGTTTTCTAATGATTTTTGTTTAGTTGTCTCGAACAACGATTCTTGGCTTTGGCATAAAAGATTTGGACATGTAAACATGAAAAATATCGCTAAACTTTCTAAGAATAACCTAGTTGAAGGACTGCCAAAATTATCTTTCAAGAAAGATAAAATGTGTGATGCATGTCAACTAGGGAAACAAGTAAAATCCACTTTTAAAATAAAGGAAATGATTTCTACTAGTAGGCCTCCCGAATTGATCCATATGGATTTATTTGGTCGTACTAGAGTCACTTCCTTAAATAAAAGTAGATATGTATTTGTTTTAGTAGATGATTTTTCACAATTTACATGGGTATTCTTTTTAAGACATAAGAATGAAGATTTACATGGGTATTTCTGCAAACGTGTTCAAAATCAAAAATCTCTTACCATAGTCACTATTAGAAGTGATCATGGTGGAGAATTTGAGAATGAAACTTTTTCAGAATATTGCAACAAGAATGGTATCACATACTTTTGCATTTCCTAGAGCCTCACCACAAAATGGAGTGGTTGAAAAAAAGAATAGGACATTGCAAGAATGTGTACGTACCATACTTGTTGAAAGTAATTTGCCTAAATACTTCTGGGCTGAAGCTGTGTCTAAGCATGTTATGTTTTAAATAGAATACTAATTAGGCCAAAGCTTAAGAAGACTTGTTTTGAGTTGTTTTTTGAACGTATTCTTAAAGTTTCTTATTTTAAAGTATTTGGTTGTAAGTGTTTCATATTAAACACAAAAGATAACCTAGATAAATTTGATGTTAGATCTAATGAAGGTATCTTCATTGGACACTTAAATAGGACTAAGGCCTATAGAATTTTCAATAAGTCATTTTTGACTTTTGAAGAATCTAGGCATGTTTCTTTTGATGAATTTTTACCTTCATCTAGTATTATTCAAGATGATGAAATTGAATCTTCACCACTAGATAACATTATTAAATCACTTGAGCAAACTACTCTAGATAAGTCGACTGATGGACTTCATAAGTCGACTGATCTGCTGAATCAGTCGGCTGATGAGTTCATTAAGACGACTAATCCTGTAGAGACAACTCCAACTTTACCAAAGTTATTTGTTGAAGTTCGAGATCATCCTCATGACTTAGTTATTGGTGACATCTCACATGGCATTCAAACAAAGATCACACGTTAATATGATATCTCATACTGCTTTCTTATCGGATTTTGAATCGAAAAATATTCAAGAAGCATGTGAGAATGAATTTTGGTTGAATGCTATGCAAGATGAACTTAACCAATTTGTAAGGAATGATGTATGAGATTTAGTTCCACAACCTCCTGATCATACTATTATTGGTACCAAATGGGTATTTAAAAATAAGTTAGATGAATCAGGATAAGTTGTTAGGAACAAGACTAGATTAGTTGCCCAAGGATATAACCAAGAAGAAGGAATTAATTTTGATAAAATATATGCTCCTATTGTTAGACTAGAATCAATTAGAATTTTGTTATTTTTTGCATGTTTTATGAATTTCACACTTTTCCAAATGGAAGTTAAAAGTGCTTTATTAAACGGTTTCATTAAGGAGGATGTTTATGTTGAACAACCACCAGGTTTCGAACATGAACAATTCCCTAGCCATGTTTTTAAATTAAAAAAAGGCTTTATATGGTCTCAAACAAGCACCTCGTACTTGGTATGATCGTTTCAAAAACTTTTCTTTTAAAAACAGGGTTTGAAATTGGTAAAGTAGACACAACATTGTTTATTAGGAAAATAAAATCAAACATATTAATCATACAGTTTTACGTAGATGTCATAATTTTTGGATCAACTAACAGTAATCTATGTTAAGATTTTGCTACTACCATGCAAAATGAGTTTAAGATGAGTCACATGGGTGAACTCAATTACTTCCTTAGACTTCAAATCTAACAGTCTCAAAATAGCATATTTATTAATTAAGGAAAATATGTTAAGGAATTACTCAAACGATTTGGCATGGATGACACTAGTAGTAAGACCGCACCTATGGCTACTTCTACTACACTTGACAAGGATGAATTAGGTAAGATTGTCGATCAAAAGCTCTATCGAGGTATGATTGGCTCACTCTTATATATAACTACTAGTAGACCATATATTATGTTTAGCATATGTTTGTGTGCTAGATATTAGTTTGATCCAAAAGAATCTCACTTAAAAGCAGCGAAACGAATTTTAAGATATATTAAAGGCACATCTGAATATGGTGTATTTTATCCTCGCACCAATAATTTTCAGTTACTGTCGTATAGTGATGCTGATTTTGCTGGAAGTCAAACTGACCGCAAAAGTACTAGTGGAACCTGTCACTTTTTGGGACATTCCTTAGTATCTTGGTGTAGTAAAAAGCAAAGTTCGGTATCTCTATCTACCATAGAAGCTAAATATATTGCTGCACGTTTGACTTGTGCTCAAATTTTATGGATGAAATAAACTCTATTAAATTATGATATTTTTTTTCAAAACCTTATATAATGTGTGACAATACCAGTACCATTAATTTGTCTAAAACTCTAGTTCAACATTCACGTACGAAACATATTGATATTCAACATCATTTTCTATGTGATCATGTTTTAAAAAGAGATATCTTATTGGATTTTATTTTCACTGATAAACAAATAGCAGATATTTTTACCAAACCATTGAAAGAAGACATTTTTATCAAGTTTAGACGAGAACTAGGAATTTGCTCATTTAATGATACTTCCTAAACTTTTGTTGTTTAAGTCGACTTAGTCAGTTTTTCGGTCGACTTATACAGAGCATCTGTATTTGATTATTTTCTTTATTTTTTTACAGACCAGTCGACTGTCTTTCTTTAACAGTCATCCAACGATAACTTTATCAAACTTTTTATTGTTTGGTTTTATTTTTGCTCTCGACTTAGTCGACTGCTCTCAAAACCAGTCGACTGTCGCAACTGTATTTTGATTTTTTAACTGAATCATCACTAGTTGAGGTTTCTTTTGCTTTTCTTAGACATGACCTCTACTCTTACCCTCTCCTTGATCTAAACCCATCAATCCATCCTCTCTTTTAATCTCCACCCTTAATTTCTTGTAAAACCCTAGCCGCTCTTTCACTTTCCCCTTTAACTTTTTTACTTGTTCTTCTTCCTCTTTTCATTGATGACTGGTGAGGAGCCTTTTGCTGCTGAGGTTGGAGACCGTTGATTAGCTTGCTGATTGGAGTTGGCAGATCAATTTGCTTCTTTGCTCGTTGCTTCCAAAGATCTCTGTCCTTGAAGCTTTGAAGTTCACTGATTAGGTGTTCTTTGTCTCTCTTTGTTGTTGAGTAATCTATTATTCTCCTATCTTTAGGTGTTTTAGGTTGCTGAGCTTTCCATCATGCCGAAGTCAAAGAGATCTAGGTCTTCAAATGTTGAGGATGAACAAACTCATTCATCCTAACTATCTTCAGTATTTGAGGAATCCTTCTCTAGTTGAGAAGTATTTTATCATTTGTCAAATTGTTATCTTTCCAGGTAGGTTTATTAATTTTCCTGACTTGGATAGATATCTTATTGCTCCATTATTTCAACAATGTGGATTGTTTGATCTCTTATCCCTAGTCAATCAACACTACTACTACCCGCAACTGATTTATTTGTTTTATACAAATTGAAAGTTCCTAGTACTGCTGATGGTAGTGAGATATTTTTTACTACTTCTATTAAAAATATAAGGATCAAATTGGATGCTAAAAAATTAGGACAAATTCTTAACATTCCTTTTGATGGGTTGGATATAGGAGAAATTGAACTTGATGATCACTCTATTTTGTCTAAAAAATTTCTTACCAATCGTGGTCCTCCAATGACCAATAAGAGTATAACTCCGCTTGCAAAACTTGTTGCATGAATTTTGTCGTATAATATTATCCCTAAAACGGGAAGTTATGATCAATTTTCGTACGAATTACAAGCGGCTGTGTATGCTATTTTTGGGAATATTCAAATCAATTGGAGTCAAGTGATCTTTAGTCGTCTCCATAAAGCTCACTCTTCTTTTTTACCTTATGGTGCTCTTCTCACTCATGTTTTTAATCACTTTAAGGTTGATTTAGATTCGGAGTCTAGTGTTGTGTCTCGTTTTGAATCTTTTGATCGAGCCAGTCTTGCCCATATGAAATTACTTCATACTCCTCCTACTTCACCTCCTCGTAATGCTCCACATATACCTTTAGCCACTTCCATTACCCATCGTTCTTCAGCATCTAGTTCGTCTTCTAGTGCTCGTCCTAGAGCTAGTTTTTCTCATCTTGAGAGCCTCTATACGTCTGTAAACTATCTTATGAACCGTCGGATCTCATTTTGGGTCGACAGGATTCTCTTGAGGCTAGTCTTGCTAACCTCACTCAGATATTTGTTCGGCAGTTTCCTAAACCTATTCCTGCCTCCAACAGTGATGATGAAGACGAAGATTGATGTTGTTTTTAAATTTGAATTTGTATTTTTGCATTATGTTTTTCTCTGTTTGTACAATGTTACTTTTTGTCTTTGTTTTATGTACTCTCTTTGGTTGTTTAAACCTCTATGTTCTCTCTTGTGGGTCGACTCTTTGTTTTATGCCTTTTGGTTTATGTATGAGTTTGGTTTACCCTTCTCTATTTTTGTTGATGTCAAAGGGGGAGAAATTTTGCGCATGTTGTCTCTTATCATTATGTACATTGTGTGCATGTTTATGTACATTGTGTGCATGTTTTATTTTATTCAGGGGGAGCAACTTTAAAATTGTTCACCTTGTATATCTATGTATGTGAGAAGCATGTTGTTTAAATTTTCATTCTATATTGTTTAGTTATTGTGTTGTCATCATCAAAAAGGGAAAGAATGTAGAGACCTGATTTTGATGACTATAACACAATACACATATATCCTATTTTATATATTTCTTGCAGTGTGTACTCAACACTTTCTAGGCTCAAGATCGAGCTACAAGACAAATAAGCTTTCAAGGCTCAAGATCAAGATACATGACAAAGATTATTCAAAGCTTCAAAGATTCTCAAAGTGATCAGCTAAAGAACAAGTGATCAGAACAAAAGAGTGTCTTGTAAATTTATTGTAATATTTGATTTGTCTGGGGAAATTTGTAAAAGCTTTGATACACACACTCACACATCCCCTAGAATTAAAATAAAGATTATTAAAAATTAAAATGTCAAATTCAAGCTTGTATAAGTTCAGCTGTCAAAGTACCAGTCGACTTACTTCGATAAGCAGTTGACTGTTCAAGTACGAAACAAACTGAACTTACTCAAGCTCTGACCAGTCGACTCCCTTGGCAACACAGTCGACTGTTCGAGCTGTTTTAACAGTTTTCTGAAGTTTAAAATTTGATTTTCAAACTCAAACTTTTTCTGCCGTTTGTTGGCAGTTGATGAACCTTTTTCCATCGTTCTTGGAGTTCTTACTCTATAAATAAAGTTCAAAATGAACTTGGAAAAGGTTACCCATTGTTTTAATCAAGTCTTTGCTTATTTTTGTGAAAAAGAACTCAAGCTTTCAAGTACTCTCATTCTCTAGACTTAGTTATCTAATTTCAGTCTTCAATAACTAAGATTAAGTTCAAGACTGTGATTAGAAGTTGACCTATAGCCTCTATACAAAAAGCACACTAAAAAATCAAGGCTTTAGGTATTGTAATCTTCAATTTTTTGTTGTTCACTCTGGGTTGTGACAGTGGTCCTCTCGGTTGGAGAGAAGGACTCTTGGTGTAGAGTCAGTGTCACTCTAGGTTGTAGAGTGGGGTCGTGCTCTCTCTAGTGGTGAGAGAGGTCTACGGGTTTGGCATAGTTGTTGCTAAAGATCGTAGGGTATTCTTGTACTTTTTCAAAAATAGTGGAAAATCTCAAGTGGGTTGCTTAGGAACTGGATGTAGGTCGGGAGGACCGAACCAGAATATATCGCCATGTTAGCATTGTTGATTCTCTATGGTTTGAATTCTCTAACTTGCAATTTTAATTTTGCTGCACTTTATTGTAATCTGTGTCTGATCAGTCGACTGGTTTTTGTATTAAGTCGACTTAACAAACACATTGCTCTTCAGTTGATTAATTATCTTTTATCTGGAGTTTCAGTCAACTGGATTTTCGTTTCTAGTCGACTTAACAGTTGCGTCAAGTTTAAATTATTATTTATTTTTTACATAACACTATTCACCCCCCCCCCTCCCCCCCTCTAGTGTTACTTGCCTTGCGTACAGGATCCAACAACATATACACATACATACACATTTTCTGGTTTTGAAGAAGTTTGGATGAAAATTTGATATTTTATGAATTCGATGATGATTTGATTTGATTTATAAACTCCAGTATGTTAAACAAGTAATATTTGACCATCTCAGGGTTGTATTTTCACCAATTCATGCTTTTAAAGATTTAAAACTACGTATTGGTTGTAAGAAACACGGATTTCAAAGCGGCTGAAAAAGTTATTTGAAACTGCTGTATGTCTCAATTTGGAGAGAGTTTTTCACTTAGTTGCTGATGGAATTTCCCAAAACTTATAAAATAGAAGTTGTAGCGCACTGCACCTAGTTTCAGAACAGTTGACGAATCCTCAATCTGACTTATAGATTGTAAGATATGAATTTTTTTTTCTACTGTACTGTCAAACTTTTCAAAAGGATTTCGAACTGTTTAAAACTGCTGTATGTCTCAGTTTGCAGCAAGTTTTTGACTTTGTCGCTGATGAAATTTCCTAAAACTTATTAAATCGAAGTTATAGCTCACTGCGCCTAATTTTCAGAACAGTTGACGGATCCTCAATCCGACTTATAGATTGTAAGATATGAATTTTTTTCTACTGTACTGTCAAACTTTTCAAAAGGGTTTCAAACTGTTTAAAACTTATGTATGTCTCAGTTTGCAGTGAGTTTTTGACTTAGTCGCTGATGAAATTTCCTAAAACTTATAAAATAGAAGTTATAGCTCACCGCGCCTAGTTTTCAGATGAGTTGATGGATCCTCAATCCGACTTATAGATTGTAAGATTTGAGTTTTTTTCTACTGTACTGTCAAACTTTTCAAAAGGGGTTTGAGCTGTTTAAAACTACTGTATGTCTCGGTTTGGAGTGAGTTTTTGACTTAGTTACTGATGGAATTTCCTAAAACTTATAAAATAGTAGTTGTAGCTCACTGCACCTAGTTTTTAGAACAGTTGACGGATCCTCAATCCGACTTATAGATTGTAAGATATGCAATTTTTACCACCGTCCTGTCATAGTTTCAGATTTTTTAATATATACGATTTTCGAAGGATTGATGTTTTGTGATTTTTCTATAACTTCAAAATGGGAAACTCAGTTGTTTAAGAGATTTAATTTCAGATTTAATTTCAGGGAATTTTGTGAGTATCCAGATAAATTTGGATTTGTGTGATTTAAAAAAGTTTTCTTAATATAAACGATTTGGTGATGGAATAAAGAAATCTTATTGTGAGAATTGTGTTGATATTTCGATTTGTGAGTCTCTAGAGGGTGAGTGGGAACCTAATACACCGACAGTTGAGATTTGTGATTTGGCTAGTTGGGGACTTGTTGTTGATCAGTTAAGTTAAGTCCAGTAGGGTACACCGAATCTAGGAGAGTTGTAATTTATTAATTAACTTAATAAGATAAGAACATGCACTAGATATTGATATTACGAAATGAGTGCAAACATGAAATATGGACCTCAGTATGGTCTGCGGTATGAGATAATCGCCGGAATTATCGAGGTGTGATTGAAATAGTCTCCGGAATTACCAGTGGTGTGGGATTGATCTCCGGAATTATCGGGGTTGAGGTGACACTCATGGGGTATTCGTGTGATGAGGCGTCATAGCTTGCAGTGTAGGGTATTCTCGAAGATTCCCAGGTGTGAGTGAAATAGTCTCCGAAATTATCTGTGGATAGAGATTAACCTCTGAAATTATCGAGGCATGGGTTAGATACTCACAGCTTATCTAAATCTCGTAGTAGTCATCATGGTAGGATTAGCTGTATAACGAGGGATTTAACTCTATAAAGTGGAGAACGATAAGGGCTTGCACCGGACCTATGTATTGTGGGATGCATAGAATCCGCCAAGTATGCATTAGAGAGTCATCATCTTGCATTTGTGTTTCTTGACTTGTATTATGCATGATATTTTCTGTTTTCCTACACTTGACACTTAGCCTAGTTTCACTTGATGTTTTATGCTTTATTTATCATTATTTCATATTCCATTTGTTCACTGTGGGAATGTGTTGATTTATTCTTTTTGTTTCATTTAAATTGTATTTCTTTTAATGTCACTCACACCGTTATAGCTGACCCTTGTAGTTTTGGGGGTTAGGGATATCTCTAACCTCATATTTTACAGGTAGGTACCGATAGCTTGGAATTTGGTAGAATGTGGTAGAATGATATTATGGCTTATGCAAATTGTAAAAGAATGGATAGTAAAAGAAAAGAGAATGTAATTCAAAGTATTTAGTTTTCCGATGTGCTATGTAAAGAATTGATATAATTACAGTTGAAAAAAAATTATTCTGTGTTTTGGCTATGTTTACTATTACATTGAGGTAGATGCTAGGAATTGTGCCACGTATTTCTGAGATATTATATTGGAAATTTGGGGCGCTACAGAAGTTGGCCTACGAGTTGAAAATGGAGCAAAAGTTGCTGCTTTGGCTGTAGGAACTTGTCATTTACCATTGCCCACTGGGCTTATTATTAAGTTAGAGAACTGTTATTTTGTGCCTGCTATTAGTAGGAATACTATTTCTATTTCTTGTTTGGACAAGAAGGGTTTTTCATTTATAATAAGGGACAAAAGTTGTTTTATTTATTTGAATGATATCTATTATGACAGTGCACAATTGAGTAATGGACTTTATATTCTCGACCTCGAAATGCCCATCTATAATGTAAATACTAAGAGGTTCAATTCAAATGATACGAACCGAACTTATCTCTGGCATTGTCGTTTGGGCCACATAAATGAGAACCGCATATCCAAACTCCATAAAGATGGATTCTTGGACTCATTTGATTTGAATCATATGAGGTATGTGAACCTTGTTTGTTGGGCAAGATGACAAAAGCTCCATTCACTGGAAAATATGAAAGGACTAGTGATCTTTTAGGTCTCATACATAGTGATGTCTGCGGACCTTTCAACACATTGGCTAGATGAGGTTTTCAGTTTTTCATTACATTTACTGATGATTTCAGTAGATATGGATATGTGTATCTCATGAAACACAAATCAGAATCATTTGAAAAGTTCAAAGAATTCAAGAACAATGTACAAAACTAACTTGGTAAAAGTATTAAAGCTCTTCGATCAGATCGAGGAGCTGAGTACTTAAGCCAAAATTTTGATGACCATCTAAAAGAGTGTAGGATAATTTCTCAACTCACTCCTTCCGGAACACCACAATGGAATGGTGTCTCTATTAGGAGAAACTGGACCTTGTTAGACATGGTCTGATCCATGATGAGTCATGCAGATCTTCCTAGCTCCTTCTGGGGACATGCTCTATTAACAGCTGCTTTCACACAACCGTGTTCCATCTAAAACGGTTCAAAAGATACCGTATGAGATATGGACTAGGAGGCGTCCTAGTGTGTCCTTTATGAAGATTTGGGGTTGTGAGGCCTATGTAGGGCGCCAAGTTCCTAATAAACTTGGTTCCAAATCTGATAAGTGCTTCTTTGTAGGATATCCCAAGGAAACCAAGGGATACTATTTCTATAATCCGACCAAAGGCAAAGTGTTTGTCGCATAGACTGCTGTGTTCCTAGAGAGAGAAATTGTCTCTAAAAGAACCAATGGGAGAACAATAGAGCTTGAAGAAATTCAAATTTCGCAAAGTAGCAGCGAACCAATGATGAAAAGGGAGCGGACTCCACAAATTTTTGTGGAACTGTCACGCCCCGCTTCCTAAAATACGGGAATACGAGTCCGCCAATGTCAAGGCCCAGTGAATGATATTAACATCAGCCATAAGCTGTACCAATCTTAACTCAACAACATGAAAAGAAATAATCACAACCACGCAGAAAAATATAATCACATAAACAAGATGATAAGATAAAACATGCAGTAGTCCAACATAATAACTAACAACTGAAAATAAACAACAAATACAGGTCAACAAAGCCTGGGATACCAAGTAAAACAAAAGTAACAATGCGATATGAAAATAAACATGGAAGAAACAATTTATTGCGAAGCAAGCTCCTGCTTCAATCCTAGAAGAACTACTCACCAATGCCTTCTATCAATTCTCCTAGCACACTTGTGGTTGGATCAACTAGAGTGGGAAAAAATGTCCGTTAGAGCAAGTACGGACAACAAGTAGTGAAAAACAAAGAGTAAAGGACCATGGTACATCAAGGAATATGAAGCAAGAACAAAGTCCAAAAGCAATAACAATGTAAATAAACAATGGTCAAGTATACAAGTGTGAACTTAGGTTTATTAGCTTTTTATTATCCTATCTAATGCACGTACTATTGTGTCATATACCACAGGTTCGGTGCATGCAAAACAGTGTATATTTTAGACATAGTGGTGGGATCTACAACCGTGTACTCGATGTAACAAGATAACAAGGTCACAAGATAACATGATACATGATAACAAGGTCACAAGTAAACGAGGTCACAAGTATTTCTCCACCTTCCATGTCAATAGTCCAAGTACACAAGAAGGGCCCTACCGAGTATAGTTTCTGAGATTATCCACTACTAAGTCAACCCTTATTACCCCGGCTTGTTTAATATTTTATTATATCATTCATGATCATGCAAGTGTGTATAAGAGTATCAAGGCGATGATAAGGATGCAGCAAAATAATGCAATGCATGATAATGTACATGTAATTGTGAATCTGAAAAGAGCAGACACAGCAGTACTAAAATAACAATAACTCACAAACTATAATTCGGAATTCAATTCCGTCAAAAGGGTTGTAAACTAGACATATGGGGCTACAATTCATATTCGGTAAGTTTCAATTGATTCTGACTATAGCTGGGCCATTACCCTAATCTTTATAGCTTAAGGGTTCTGGCTGCAGCTTATAGTCAAAATTCTGTGGGTGAAAACAAAGTGTAAAATCAACATAAAAATCTATAAAAATTAGGAATGGATCCTAAGCATGTCTACTAAGTTTCTGGAGAGTTTCATGTCATTACACTACTATTACTATGGTGTTTCAACTGAAAGTTGTGTCGGTATTTCACTAAACTGCAAATCCCGAAAATACAAACCAGCAGTGACTAAAACTGTAATATCTCACAGCTCACATATCGAAATCTAGATCTATAAGATTTTTGAAAACTAGATTCATTAGACTACAATTCCTTTTTATATAGTTTTGGTTGATTCTTATTATAACAGGGTTGAAACCTCAGTGCAAAACAGGGCAGGCAGCAAGAAATAATAAAAAGTCATCATGTACATTAATCAAAACGAACAATCTACTTATTCTTGGATCATGAAATGCATTAACATTATATACAACAAGTTATGATGAAATTTTACAGTGTACAAAGCCAAGTTATCATGTCACGATTCAAGTCTCAATAACACAATCGATCAACATACATTCAATCACTATATTTTACTATATACAAGTTTCTAATCATTTTATTCATGTAGTGTGTGCATGCAAGATTGGTTTTGAATCAATGGATGTTGGCACGAAGTTAATGATACTTCGGGTTAGCTCATGTAAACCCTTGATATCCCCAACAGAAGGTACACAAAGCAATATTACGACAATCGAAAGAGAACTACTTGCGGAGATCAATAATCTTGAACTAGAAAAATTAAACGAGTTCAAGTGGACTTGCCTTTAGATGATGATTAGCTCCGAATGTGCGAAGAATAACGGGATCTGAATCCTGGCGACACGGCGACGAGAAAACGATCATGATGATCACGATCGGGCACGGATCTTGATGTGGATTAAGATCGGATGATTAAACGGCTGAGATTAAAGATCAAGATGATGATCACGATCGTGATGATCAAAAGGGATCCAACGGTCGAGATCAAGATCTTGCTGATGATGATGGTGGTGGTGGTGATCAATGCAAATCCAACGGCTAAGATCAACGGATCAAGAAGTGATCATGATCACGATGATCAATGATCAGACGACCTAGATCTAATGGCTTAAGAAGATGATGATCTGATGGTGATAATCAATGATCGGACGGTTGGTAGTGATCAAGGTGCACTATTTGGCTAGTCAAAACAGAGGAGCTTGGGGCTCCGATGGCCGGCAGTGGGACGGGGCTCCGGTGGCAATGAGCAAACGGAGGGTGAGTTATGGGGGCGAACAGGTCGACTGGGCGACTAGGGCGTGCACTGGCAGTGGAGTTTCGGAAGGTGCAGGGGATGGTAGAAGACCGGGTGTTCGACGGCGGTGGTACTGGCATTGGAGGATGATGGCAAGGCACTAGTGGTTGCATTAGCGAGCAGAGGGGGGACTAGTAGGCGATGGTGGAGACTGGAAGGCTCAAGCAGTGGCAGCATCGGGATGCGACGAAGGATTGCGAAGGTGGGGGAGACGATGGAGGGCGGTTGCTCTACTTTGGAGAGGAAATAGGGGAGATGATGGAGGAGCTCGACAGCCAGTGTTGACGAGGAAGACGATGAGGATGACAATGGTGGCGGGAGTGGAGTCGACAGCGCTCGAAGGTTGCGGGAGGAGGAAGGCGAGGAGTTTGGGGAGTGCGAGGAGCAGTCGTCGACTGAGGGAGAGCAGGAGGATAGGGGTGAGGGACAGTCGACTAGTAGGGAGTCGACGAGGAGGAAGGTTGCAGGCAGGATGATGGAGAAAGGCGAGGAGCTTGGCGAGGAGCGAGGTTGAGCAATGGCAGCGCTGCTGGCAATGAGCGGTTGCGGTGACGAGGAGCAGTAGTGATGACGAGGTGCAGGCTCGACTAGCTATGTTGGCGATGGCTTGCAGGCGGGGGTGGTTGCGGAGTCGACAAGGTGGAGATGCTAGGGGCTATCAATGGCGCATGGGTGTGGAAGAGGCAGCTAACGATGGGTCGGCTGCGGTTGCGGGATGAGGGCGATGGGGAAATGAAGGAGAAGGATCGAGCGACGAGGCAATGGGTCGAGTAGGATGGTTTTGAGGACGGGGGTGAGTGGCGGGAGGAGGATGACGATGGAGAAGGGGGGGTTATTTGTTTGGTTTGGGAAAACAAATGAGAGAGAGTAACGAGGAGAGAAAGAAAGTATGGTTTTAATAAAAAATAGTTATAATAATAATAATATAAATATAATAACAGGTAGTTATGAGATAGTGGGGGTGTGGAGTTACGGGGATGTGAAGAGTGGGGGAATGGAGAAATTTGTATATGGAAAGTTGAATTTGGGTAGGGTAGGATAATGGGTTAACGGGTTGGGTATATAAATGTGGGTTTGGGTTTGTAGACTTGGGCTTCAAATGATGGGCTTCAATTTAAATAGTTAAATAATACAATATAGATCAAAACTAGTGGGCTTTAACAAAAAAAATAATAATAATACTAATAACAACACATAAAATAATAATAATAATAATAATAACATTATACAACAAAATAAGAATTTGACTTAATATTAAAATAATCCAAACAGGAATATATATAATCGATCAATTATAAATAGAAAATACATTGTTATTCAAAGTAATTATAATTGTCGATTATAAAACACTTAGTAAAAGATTCGATACCAATTTAGCACAAAATACATTTAGAAAATACATTGTTTTTTTTTTTGGTTCTACTCATGAATGGTTTTTTTTGAATTGGAATAAAACTTTAGTATTAATATAAAATGAAATGGAAATATCAAAAGATAGTTTTCTTGTATATTTTTGAAGTATAAAAAGAAATGAAATTTTGAGAATAGAATTTTGTGGTGAAGAAAAGAAAAGTAGTATTTGTGAAGTGACCTTTTAAAGAGATTACACCACTTGTAGTTTGTTTAAGAAATATTTTATAGTGATTTGAGACATTGTGATAACTTAGATTTGTTATAACATTTCATGTGATGAAATCGTATTCTTGAAAGGAATGTATTGTTTATAAAGAATATGAATAAATAACTAGATCATGAATAGTGTCAAGACTAAGAAATGATTACTTTGTGAATAAGTACTACTACAAGATATTGATCATTTGTGAATAAGTTGAAGATGAAAATATCTAGGTTTGAGACACATTTATTAAAGGGTATGTGTACCCATAATTTCTTGTACATGAAAAAGTTGTGATTCAGAGTTTGTGAGACCTCAAGTACCGGCACTATTTGATTTGAAAAGAGTTGAGATATATTTTGAGATATGGTCATGGAGCTATCTCATGTTCGTTGATAAAGTCCGGTAGGAGGTAAAACTAATTCTAGACTTGCAAATTTATTCATGTCTTGAACTAAATAATTAGGCACATAAGTGAAGATATAGTGAACCTGGGCAAACGTAAGTGGGTTGCTTCTATATAGTCGGTGGTGGATCTTCGTGGCTATAGACCCAGTTGGCGGACTGTGGTTGCTCCGTGGGAGATGGCCTTTATTTTTAAATCCGGGACTTAGCGTAGCCAGGCGGATAGTTACCATACTCCAATGTATATACGTATACCGGGGCCATGGGGCACTTGCGGGATGATTCACACGATGAGGGATATGTTATAACAACTAGCGAGGCTGGGATCCATATTCATGGAATGAACTAAACCTTACTTTATTACTGGGTAGTTTCAAGGGGAGGGATCGAACCCTTTATTGTAGAGTACGTAGGGCTTGCCCTCGGACCTATGTAGTGTGGGATAAATAGAATCCGAATAAGTATGCATTAGTGCCATCCTAGTATAAAATGTGTGCATTAGCTATTAAGGCATGACATACACTTACATATTTAGCGGAGTCACAACTTAACATTTTATTGTTCATTCAATTTTTGTCATTTGTTAAAGTAATGAGATCGTTATATGTACGGCATAGAGAGGATAGCTGAGTATAATATTTCCGTCAGTTGTAAGTGACTGACGTGTCCACAACTTGATATGCAGGTAATGGACTTTGCCATGAAGATGTTATGATGCAGTTGATGATTTACATAGTTATAGTTGTACAAGTTGTATTTTATTTCATTGTTGTATTCTTCCCCTGTGTAAACAAAGATGTAATGAACTCTGATGTACTATTGAAAAGTTTTAATTTTCTTGTAAGATTGTATGAAGTGAATAAAAGATCCTGTGAAATCTCGAATTCGGTCTTATTTGGAATTCGGAGCGTTACAAATGGTATCAGAGCAGGTTTCACAAGTAGTACAAATTTATAAGGAACGACACCCTAGAGTGGACTTTAGAGTGTGAGTTTCAGCTTATAGAGATTTAAATGTAAGTGATTTACATTTGTATTGCTCTATACACTGATGTGGTCTCTTCCTATTGGGTGGTTGGAGTCGTGAATGAAGGTTCAACAACTACTTGCATTCAACATTCATTCATGATGCTCTCCTCGTATGCTACTGACCCGCAGAAGATTGAAGCTGTGAAAGATTGGCCAAGACCGACCACAGTGAAGGAGATTAGGAGCTTTCTGGGCTTGACTGGATATTACAGAAGGTTCATTCAAGGTTACGCTCAGATAGCTGTGCCGCTCACAGGGCTTACAAAGAAGAATGTGAGTTTCAAATGGTCGGAACAGTGTGAAGCTAGTTTCCAAGAGTTAAAGGAAAGGTTGACTATCGCTCCTATTTTGGCTTTGCCAAGAACATGAGTCGACTATGATATCTACAGCGATGCTTCCCATCACGAATTTGGCTGTATGCTATTGCAGAAGGGGAAGGTAATAGCTTATGGGTCTAGACAGCTGTGACCACATGAAAAGAATTACCCAACCCATAATTTGGAGCTGGCAGCAATAATTTTTCTTTGAAACAATGGAGGCATTACCTGTACGGAGAGAAGGTCAACTTGTACACGGACCACAAAAGTTTGAAATATATCTTTCAGCACAGGGACCTGAATCTGAGGCAGAGGAGATGGTTAGAAGTGTTGGAGGACATCCGACCTGAGGTCAAATACCATCCAGACAAGGCAAATGTTGTGGGAGATGCGCTCAGTAGAAAGTGTAGTTTGTCTCGACTGATCACAACTCAGAAGGATTTGGCAGAGGAGCTTGATCGAGCAGGGATTGAAGTAGTTTTGTAAGGTTTGGGAACTTCCTTTGCTCAGTTGAGGATTCAACCTATCTTGAGAGATAGAATTATCGACGGACAGGAGGCAGATCCAGATATCCAGAAGATGATAGAACAGGTTGGTATTGGCAAGGTGGTAGAGTTCCAGGGGAAGGATGCAGTACTGTGGTATGGAGAGCGGCTATGTGTGCCAAATCTAGCGAACCTGAAAGAGAGTATTCTTGAGGAAGCGCATGCTACTTTGTTATCCGTGCATCCAGGGAGTACCAAGATATACAAGGATATAAAGCTGTATTTCTGGTGGCCAGAGATGAAGCGTGATGTGGCCAAGTTTGTTGCCAAGTGTGCAGTTTGTTAGCAGGTCAATGCAGAAAATCAGAAGCCCGGCGGTTTGTTGCAGCCATTACCCATCCCGGAGTAAAAATGGGATTGTATCAGCATGGATTTTTCATCACAGGTTTACCAAAGAGTTCCAAAGCCAATAATACAATTTCGGTGATAGTGGACCGACTCACCAAATCAGCTAACTTCTTGGCATTGAAGAGAATTGGTAAGATAGCTTATCGGTTAGAACTATCAGAAGAGTTGGCCCAAGTACACAATGTCTTTCATGTGTCCATGTTAGGAGGTTATGTCCCAGATCCGAGTCATCATTTGCCAGAAGTGGCAGAAGGTTTGCAATTAGAACTGAGCTATCCTGAGCATCCAATAGAGATCGTAGATCGTCGAGAAAAGGTCTTCAGAAACAAGACGATAACTTTGGTCAAAGTCATTTGGAGGATCCAGCTTGTAGAGGAGGCCACTTGGGAATAGATGAAAAGATGATGAAAGATCACCCTGAACTCTTTAACTTAAAATTTTTGTAAACTTTTTCTTTTCTTTCTTTGTATTTTCTCGCTCCTAAGTGTCGTTCTGGGGACGGAACTATTCTACGGATGGAGTGTTGTAACACCCCACAATTTTATTTAATTAAAAATGCATTTTTTTGATTTCTGCACGTATGATACACGTGCTAATTTTTTTTATTCTCCTTTTGTTACTCTCATTATCCATTTTTTAGCATGCATAAGTTTTAATTACCCTTCTTTTGACCTTTGGACCTAAAGAATAAATCCTATCCCAATAGATTAATTAAAGGAAAGCCCACTAGGATAATTAAACTAGTTAATTAAAATAAAAATCCATGAGACAAGTCCATTAATAAATTCTAAATTAAGTTGAGTTTGGACTAATACATGACAAGTTACAAATTTTGGTACACATTTAGAGCTATAGAAAATTGTATTTATTTTGTGTGCATGTTTACATTTGTACACACTAATGTGGCCGGATTATGCATGGGGGTTGACAGATTTTGGGCTAGTGGGGGAGAGGAAAAGGTTGGGGTTATGGAAGTTGAGTTTTTGAAAGTTTGGGAGCATGAAGAGTTAGGAGTTTAGGAGTTAAGAAAATGAAGGGTTAGAAGAA
This sequence comes from Hemerocallis citrina, assembly GCA_017893485.1. Lineage (NCBI taxonomy): Eukaryota > Viridiplantae > Streptophyta > Magnoliopsida > Asparagales > Asphodelaceae > Hemerocallis > Hemerocallis citrina. The sequence goes on along the minus strand of CM030368.1, from coordinate 65,459,356 downwards.
TTAAAAGAGAGTTATTAGGTGGAGATTTATGCAAATTAGACCCTAACAATACCCTATAAATAGCACCCCATTTCTCGTTCTCTTTTGCACCAAAACAAAATCAAATTGAGTGAAAGAAAAAGAAAGAGAGTAAGAGAGTTCTTGTGCCTGGAGAAATTCTTGCTAGGAGGAGTTCTTGCTAGGAGCTAGGTGTTGGTTCCACCTTTCTCATTCCCAATCTTCAATTAAGGTGGGTGGTTTCATACTTTCTAGTTGTAGAACATGCATGCTAAGAACTATAAATGAGTAATGTAAGTTAATGTGGTTGTGAAATATGTAGTTAAAATCTATGCTAGTATAATATGTAATAATCTTGTTAAGATTTAGTAAATAATTACCACCATGCTAATTAAATGAAGAATTCTTTTATAGTATGAATCATGTTAGTATGTTTGCAAAATTTTGTACATGTTGAGTGTATGAAATTTGTTGAAGAAAGTTATATTCAAATCATGCTTTGAAAACTAAGAAAGAAGTAAGAAAACAAAAATGAATTTAGTTAGTATCATGAGATGTGTTGACTATAATTATTTTGCCTTGTTATAATTGAAAATATAAACTATTGTATGAAAAAGTCTTTTGTGAAATTCTCATGAATAAGTGACATGCTAGTATTGTTATAAAATTGAAATTTTGTAAAAGTAGGAACATGAACTAGTTTTATGAACACTACTCAAGTCTTATACAAGTTTACGTGAAAAATGAGAAAAAGAATTGCTTAAAGAAGTGGGAATAAAGTCTTAATGAATTTAAGAATTGTCGTTTACTATTTTTAAATTCAATATCAGTCAAGAAAAATTCTATTTCAAATTATTAGAAAGATTTGAACTTGGATAAACAAGTTGCATGAAAAAGAACCACTTTCTGAATAGTTTAAACAAAAGTACATTAGTACATTTTCTAAACAGAAAATACACTTGGACTTATTGGTTAGCTAGTACAAAACAGAGCACTGTTGTGAGAGATCTTGGGTTCAAAACTTGATAGTCACATTTTATTTTGATTTCGTTCAATAAAAATTTGGACTGTACTGAATGTATAAGGGTTTTTTTAATCTCGGATTAAGACAAAAAGTCCCGATGGACTTAGCAGCTAGTGGGTTCGGGGTCTGGGCGCTGGCTGTGTACTGCCGCAGGTCCTGGGTTAGAAACCCAGGTTTCTCTTATTTTTTTTTCGGGGGGGGGGGGGGGGGGGGGGGGGGGTTCTACTCATGAATGGTTTTTTTTAACTGGAATAAAACTTTAGTATTAATATAAAATGAAATGGAAATATCAAGCGATAGTTTTCTTGTATAATTTTGAAGTATAAAAAGAAATGAAATTTTGAGAATAGAATTTTGTGGTGAAGAAAAGAAAAGTAGTATTTGTGAAGTGATCTTTTAAAGAGATTACACTTGTAGTTAATTTAAGAAATATTTTATAGTGATTTGAGACATTGTGATAACTTAGATTTGATATAACATTTCATGTGATGAAATCGTATTCTTGAAAGGAATGTTTTGTTTATAAAAAATATGAATAAATAACTAGATCATTAATAGTGTCAAGACTAAGAAATGATTACTTTTTGAATAAGTGCTAATACAAGATATTGATCATTTGTAAATAAGTTGAAGATGAAAATATCTAGGTTTGAGATATGTTTATTAAAGGGTATATGAAAAAGTTGTGATTTAGAGTTAGTGAGACCTCGGGTACCGACACTATTTGATTTGAAAAGAGTTGAGATATATTTTGAGATATGGACATGGAGTTATCTCATGTTCGTTGATAAAGTCCGGTAGAAGATAAAACTAATTGTAGACTTGGAAACTTATGCATGTCTTAAACTAAATAATTAGGTACATAAGTGAAGATGTAGTGAACCTGGGCAAATGTAAGTGGGTTGCTTCTATATAGTCAACGGTGGATCTCCGTGGCTATAAACCCAGTTGGCGGATTGTGGTTGTTCCGTGGGAGATGGACTTTTATTTTTAAATCCGAGACTTAGCGTAGTCAGGATAATAGTTACCATACTCCAATATATATACGTATACCGGGGCTAGGGGCACTTGCGGGATGATTTGCACGATAAGGGATCTGTTATAACAGTCAGCGAATCTGGGATCCATATTCGTGGAATGATCTAAACCTTATTTTATTACTAGGTAGTTTCATGGCGAGGGATTGAACCCTTTATTATGGAGTACGTAGGGGCTTGCCCTCGGACCTATGTAGTGTGGGATGCATAGAATCCGAATAAGTATGCATTAGTGTCATCCTAGTATAAAATGTGTGCATTAGGCATTAAGGCATGACATACACTTACATGTTTAGCGTAGTCACAACTTAACATTTTATTGTTCATTCAATTTTTTTGATTTGTTAAAGTAATGAGATCGTTATATGTACAGCATAGAGAGGATAGCCGAGTATAATATTTTCGTCAGTTGTAAGTGACTGACGTGCCCACAGCTTGATATGTAGTTTATGGACTTTGTCATAAAGAAGTTATGATGCAGTTGATGATTTACATTGTTATAGTTGTACAAGTTGTATTTTATTTCATTGTTGTATTCTTCCGCTGTGTAAAGAAAGATGTAATGAACTCTGATGTATTATTGAAAAGTTTTAATTTCCCTGTAAAATTGTACGAAGTGAATTAAAGATCCTGTGAAATATCGAATTCGGTCTTATTTGAAATTCGGGGCGTTACAGATGGTATCAATGCAGGTTTCACAAGTAGTACAAATTTATAAGGAACGACACCCTAGAGTGGACATTAGAGTGTGAGTTTCAGCTTATAGAGATTTAAATGTAAGTGATTTATATTTGTGTTGCTCTATACACCGATGTTTTCTCTTCCTATTGGATGGCTAGAGTCGTGAATGAATGTTCAATAACTACTTGCATTCAACCTTCATTCATGATGCTCTCCTCGTATGCTACTAACCCGCAGAAGATTGAAGATGTGAAAGATTGGCCAAGACCGACCACAATGAAGGAGATTAGGAGCTTTCTGAGCACGACTGGATATTACAGAAGGTTCATTCAAGGTTACGCTCAGATAGCTGTGCCGCTCACAGGGCTTACAAAGAAGAATGTGAGTTTCAAATGGTCGGAGCAATGTGAAGCAAGTTTCTAGGAGTTAAAGGAAATGTTGACTACCGCTCCTATTTTGGCTTTGCCAAGAGCAGGAGTCGACTATGATATCTACAGCGATGCTTCCCATCACGGATTGGGCTGTGTGCTATTGGAGAAGGGGAAGGTAATAGCTTATGGGTCTAGACAGCTGAGACCACATGAAAAGAATTACCCAACCCATGATTTGGAGCTGGCAGCAATCATTTTTGCTTTGAAGCAATGGCGGCATTACGTGTACGGAGAGAAGATCAACTTGTACATGGACCACAAAAGTCTGAAATACATCTTTCAGCACAGGGACCTGAATCTGAGGCAGAGGAGATGGTTAGAAGTGTTGGAGGACATCCGACCTGAGATCAAATACCATCCAGACAATGCAAATGTTATGGCAGATGCGCTCAGCAGAAAGTGCAGTTTGTCTCGACTGATCACAACTCAGAAGGATTTGGCAGAGCAGCTTGATCGAGCATGGATTGAAGTAGTTTTGCAAGGTTTGGGAGCTTCCTTTGCTCAGTTGAGGATTCAACCTACCTTGAGAGATAGAATTATCGACGGACAGGAGAAAGATCCAGAGATCTTGAAAATGATAGAACAGGTTGGTGTTGGCAAGTTGGTAGAGTTCCAGGTGAAGGATGCAGTGCTGTGGTATGGAGAGCGGCTATGTGTGCCAGATCTAGCAAAACTGAAAGAGAGTATTCTTCAGAAAGCGCATGCTACATTGTTATCCGTGCATCCAGGGATAACAAAGATATACAAGGATATAAAGCTGTATTTCTGGTGGCCAGGGATGAAGCGTGATGTGGCCGAGTTTGTTGCCAAGTGTGCAGTTTGTCAGCAGGTCAACGCAGAAAATCAGAAGCCCGGCAGTTTGTTGCAGCCATTACCCATCCCGGAGTGAAAATGGGATTGTATCAACATGGATTTCATCACGGGTTTACCAAAGAGTTCCAAAGGCAATAATACAATTTCTGTGATAGTGGACCGACTCACCAAATCACCTCACTTCTTGGCAATGAAGCTTATTTGGTCAATGGAGAAGCTGGCAGAGTTGTATGTTGGTGAGATTGTGAAGCTTCATGGAGTTCCACTGTCAATAATATCCGATCGAGATGCGCGTTTCACTTCCCATTTCTAGAGAAGTCTTCAAGCAGCTTTGGGGACAAAGACTGACTTCAGTACCACCTTTCATCCTCAAACTAATGGGCAGACTGAGAGAGTCAACAGAGTGCTGGAAGATATGTTGAGATGCTGTGTGTTGGATTTCGGTGGCAGCTGGGAGAGGCATTTAGCTCTCGTGAAATCTGCATACAATAACAGTTTCCAGGCAAGCATTGGAATAAAGCCGTATGAAGCTCTATATGGAAGGAAATGCAGGACACCGGTTTGTTGGTATGAAGTGGGATAAGGGCAGCTATATGGACCAGAGATTGTGTAGCAGACCTCAGAAAAGATCGAGCTGATCTGGAAGATGTTGGTCGATGCACAGAGCAGGTAGAAGAGTTATGCTGACAACCGGAGGAGAGACCTGGAGTTTGATGAAGGTGACTATGTCTTTGTGAAGGTGTCTCCGACCAAAGGGGTGATTCGGTTCGGAAGGGGAGGAAAATTAGCCCCGAGATAAATTGGAGCCTACAAGATATTGAAGAGAATTGGGAAGATAGCTTATCGGTTAGAACTATCAGAAGAGTTGGCCCAAGTACACAATGTCTTTCATGTGTCCATTTAGGAGGTTATGTCCTAGATCCGAGTCATCATTTGCCAGAAGTGGCAGAAGGTTTGCAATTAGAACTGAGCTATCCTGAGCATCCAATAGAGATCGTAGATCATCGAGAAAAGGTCTTCAGAAACAAGACGATACCTATGGTCAAAGTCATTTGGAGGAACCAGCTTGTAGAGGAGGCCACTTGGGAATCAGATGAAAAGATGATGAAAGATCACCCTGAACTCTTTAACTAAAAATTTTTGTAAACTTTTTCTTTTCTTTCTTTGTATTTTCTCGCTCCTAAGTGTAGTTCCGGGGACGGAACTATTCTACGGAGGGAATGTTGTAACACCCCACAATTTTATTTAATTAAAAAAATATTTTTTTGATTTCTGCACGTATGATACATGTGCTAAATTTTTTTATTCTTCTTTTGTTACTCTCATTATCAATTTTTAGCATGCATAAGTTTTAATTTGCCTTCTTTTGACCTTTGGACCTAAAGAATAAATCCTAGCCCAATAGATTAATTAAATGATAGCCCACTAGGATAATTAAACTAGTTAATTAAAATAAAAGCCCATGGGACAATCCCATTAATAAAATCCTAAATTAAGTTGAGCTTAGCTAATACATGACAAGTTACAACTTTTGGTACACATTTAGAGCTATAGAAAATTGTATTTATTTTGTGTGCATGTGTACATTTGTCACGGGTTGGGTCTGGGTCCAATATTTGGACCAGTAGATAAGCAGGTCCGGATTCGGTAGTACAAGACCCGACCAGACTAACTCGATAACAGTGCTAGAGGTAAACCTCTCACTTGCTCTTTAACCTTACAAATTTTAAACTAGAATCATATTCGTTAATCAAACCTAAAAATATTTTAATATTGTATACATGTTATTATATGAATTTTTTTTTCCAAAAAAAAAAGCTTTGCTATTTTATCATTTTTGAAAATTCTGTGCAATATTGCACATGATTATACTAGTGGGAAATTACGGGAAATCATTTCCTTCAAAGGAGCTATGTACTGTTTTGTCCGGCCTACGGGTTAACTATCACAAGAATGCCCTTATCCCTATTGTCATGTCTGATGAGAAGGCACAAGCACACACATCCATGCTGAACTGCCAACTAGATGAGTTCTCTCTCAAATACCTAGGTTTGCCAATTTGACTAGGTAAATTGAAGAATGCAGATTGGTTACTTATCATTAATAGAGTTGAGTCTAAACTTTTAGACTGGAAAGGCAAATCCCTATTCCTTAGGGGGAGAATTACACTCATTAACTCGGACTTATCAAATCTCCCAAGCTACTACATGTCTTTTTTTCGAATTAAAAAAACCTCTAACCCCCCCCCCCCCCCACACACACACAAAAGAAAAAGAAAAGAGAAGAAGCAGCAAGCCCAACATCCCTCTCCTGCCCAACACCACCCGTTCGCTACTACCCGGACCCAAGTGGTTGGCATTTTTTTAACAGGGCCCGAACCCAGTTGTCACGGGTCGAGTCTGGGTCCAATATTTGGACCAATAGATAAGCAAGTCCGGTTTCGGTAGTACAAGACCCGACCAGACTAACTCGATAACAGTGCTAGAGGCTCCCACTTGCTCTTTATCCTTACAAATTTTAAACTAAATCACATTCGTTAATCAAACCTTAAAAAAAATTAATATTGTAGACATGTTATTATATGAATTTTTTTTCAAAAAATAGCTTTGTTATTTTATCATTTTTGAAAATTCTATGCAATATTGCACAGGATTATACTAGTGGGGAGTTATGGGAAACCATTGCTTTGTACTGTTTTGAACCTTTGTCCGGCCTACGGGTTAACTATCACAAGAGTGCTCTTATCCCTATTGTCATAACTGGTGAGGAAGCACAAGCAAACACATCCGTCCTGAACTGCCAACTGGATGAGTTCCCTCTCAAATACCTGGGTTTGCCAATTTGACCAAGTAAATTGAAGAAGGCAGATTGGTTACCTATCATTAATACAGTTGAGTCTAAACTTTTACACTAGAAAGGCAAATCCCTATTCCTTAGGATGAGAATTACACTCATGAACTCGATCTTATCAAATCTCCAACCTACTACATGTCTTTTTTGAATTACCTAAATGGGTGATCCAGCGAATCGACCGAGTTCGAAACAGATTTCTCTGGAGAAGTACTGATGCTGACAGGGGAGGGTACCATCTTATCAGGTGGGAGAAGGTCTGCATGAAGGAGATACGTGGTGGGTTAGGTGTTATCGACCTGAGAGATATGAATCTAGCTCTCCTTGATAAAGGGTGGTGGAAAACATATCATCCAAATGGTGAAGGCTGACAAACCTTCGTCCAATCTTATTTCCAAAGAAAATGCTCACATAATCGGGGGTTTAGGGTGCGCCCCAGGGTCTCGTGGTTCTGGAGAGGCATTTCAAAAGCTCATGACACTTTCTGTAGTGGAGTTACATCGTCCATTGGTAATGGCCTCATAACTAAGTTCTGGTGAGACAAATGGTATGGAGCTTACTCCTTACGTGAACTTTCCCCGGACCTCTATCAGATTACCACTCAACCTCACATTTCTGTAGCCAAGACTTGGAAAAGTGGGTTGTAATGTCCCATAATTTTTAATACAATATTTTGAATTAATAAATAACTTTTAAATCAATTTATTTAATTCCTTTGAATTTTTGTAAAATTGACATTTATACACTTTCAAAACACGTGCAAATATTTTTGAAGTCTAATTTCCACTTTGAATTTCTAAATAAAGTCTCCAATTTATAATCGAGTATATTCTAAATTTTGGAATTTTTTTGAATAAAGAAACTATTTTTGTACATACTTTGAAAGAAAACAGTTTTTTGCGCAAAATGTCGTTTGGTGGTAAATTTGAATTCAGAATTTGGTTGGCTATTTTGGTAGGCCGATTTTGACAGGAGAGAGATTGGGGGGAGAGATTTTATCCTTTTAGTTTGATTAGATTTGATTTTATTGAGTATATATATATATGCAATATTAGGATTGTTGGGGACTTTATTGCAAATATTTTTTTTGGTCAGGAAATTTGTTTGAAAAATCCAATCTTTATCAGTAGATAATGATTCTAAATTTTTTGAATTTTATGAATAAATTATGGCATATTTACAAATATTTCAAAGTCAATGACTCTTTTGTAAAATTGCCACCTAGAGACAAATCTTTAAAAATTTAAATTTCTGGGCTGCACATGAGTGCCGGTCAACTAGGAGTATTAGGGGAGATTAAATCTTACCCTAATTGATTTAATTAACTACTTGATTTGGAAGATCAATATATATGTAAATATTTGATTTTTTTTTTTTTTTGGGGGGGGGGGGGATTTTGGAAAATCTTCGCAAACCCTTGGATCTGGACCCTCCCGGCCTTTATTAGTAACAGCAGCAGCCTCTTCTCTGTGGTGAACAAAAATATCATCTTCTTATTATTCCTTGGAGTTTTGGAGACTTGGATCTTTGGATTTTCGCAAGTAGGAGGAGGAGATTTCTTTCTATTATTATTATTATTCTTCAATTGATCATCTTTGAGGTGGGTGGTACTTATTGTCTTTTGATGTGTTTTTATTATATTACTAGATTTGCCAGTGGCCACGTGCCTACGGCACGTCTTCAGAACGATACAGCATATGAAAAACCTTGTAAACAGTAAATCAACAATTATGTAGCTGAGAGTAAAAAAAACCCGTGAGCTTTCTCTCTCTTCTAGAGAGAGAAGCTCTCGAAAAAAACCCCCAATAAAGAAACCCTAACCCTAGATCTGAACCTTGGGGGGCGACGACTAGCTTTGCCGCCCCCACCCCACCTCTGTTCCCATCTTCACCCCTTCATCGATCTCCTAGATCTCTTCGTCTTCTCCCTCATCTTCTTGTAGCTCTTCAAATACCTTCTTCCCATATCTGGTGGTCGACGTGGCGTCAATCCCGACCCGCAAGGTGGGATGGAAGGGGGTGGCGGTCGGCGCCATTGGGGGTTCGAGTTGGCAGCGGTCTCGCGCTGTTGGGGGTTCGATCAGTAGCGGTCGTTAGCGTGCCAGTTCTCCGAGCTCAGTTTGGATCAGGTAGTGCTGGTGGTGGTTTCGATTGAGGGATGGAGGGTTGTACGGGTCGAGCGTGGTGGTGGTTTCAGTTGAAGGCAAAAAGGTTGTACGAGTCTAGCGTGGGCATGATTGTGGTGGGGCCCATGTCAATGGTGTAGGGTCCACGTGGCTAGTTAGAAGGGCACCTCTTGCTGCCGGAGCTTTTCATGAAGACACGGTAAACAACCCATTCATCCTGTGAATTTTCCAAAGGGAATTACATGTATCGCCGACTGCTCTCGATGCCGACATCGATGCTGGTGGGTTTCGCTGACGAGAGCAACACATCGACGACAGGGGGTGACGAGATCAACGACATCAATGCTGGTGGGTATTGTTGAGAAAGACGAGATCGACTACATGGGGTACCGAACGTCGATGGCGTCGACTTGGGTCATGGAGTCGGTCGCAGGGGCCATCGTCGGACTGTGGTGGAGTCGTGATCTTGTCAGGTGTGTCCCTAATCGTCAACAAAGAGATGGCTGCGGCTAGTTATGGATAGGAATTGGTGGTAAGCAACTGTGAGGGTGATTCTTTCTGGATGGGTGTTCATTGTACCGTCATTGGTGTTTACGGTTCCTTGAACGCGCAGTTTCAATCTGCAGCTTCGATTGGCAGGTATGGTTTCTTTGGTTTGGGGCGGGAGAGTGCTATGTGAGGCGATTGGAATGGGGTAAGTGGTGTTTGAGCTTGGATCTGTGTTGGGAGATGTGGGGAAGGAGAGAGAGGAGATTGGGTTGTGTGTGTGAGAGAGGGAAGTAGCAGAAAATTCCTTAATATCCAAATTTTCTCCCTAAATATTCAAATTACAACCAACTTACAATTAGCAAGGAAATGTACCCTAGTTGGTGGGGCGACGGTAGTCTGACAATTTTATTGTTTGTGCTCTACTTTGTCCTATTCAGGTCAAAGTCATGGGTGTCTACGGTCTCTCTCATTTCAGGGGGTTTGGAGGGAGTGGTGGAATTTGTTCAGCAGTCAGGGGACTGGACAACCTACGTTGTGAGGGGTTAGTGAGAGTCAATGAGGGTCAAGCGAGGGGATGAGAACCGGGACTCAATCTGTACAGGGAGTTGTCAGATTGGTGGAGTGCCTGCGATCTCTCATATGGTGCTTGAAGTTGACGCATGAGTCATTAATGGTAGCAACAGAGGTGTCTATGTAAACAGTAAGGGAAGAGAATATCCTTCGTTGCGAGATGCCAGTGAGAGTCAACGAGGGTCAAGCGAGGGTATGAGAAGCAGGACTTAATCTGTACAGGGAGTTGTCAGATTGGTAGAGTGCCTGTGGTCTCTCAAATGGTACTTGAAGTTGACGTATGAATCACTGACGGGTGCGACGGAGGTGTCCGTGCGAGCGACGGAGCAGATAAACGGTGTACAAGCAATGGACTGAGAGAGAGAGAATGAGCAAATTGGCATGAAAAATTGACTTGAACGATGTCACCCGATTAGTAGGATTAGATTTCGCTGTATTTTTGTTTGTTGGTTAGGGTGTAAGCGTATGAATTTCAGAACCTAGCATGTTGGAATCTGAACTTCATAAGCCTTATTTTTTGTTGTATGTTTTGTTAAATTCTTTTTAATGAAACGCGGGGGGTATTCAACCCACCGTTTAACAATCAAAAAAACAATTATGTAGCTGAAGTTTGAATAGTATGACAATAATTTGTTGTAAATAAAAGTCCATGTTTCCATTAGTATATGGTGAAAAATAATTATAAAATGGGGTATAAAAGTCTGTGTTTATATATATATATATATATATATATATATATATATATATATATAATAAAATAAATAAATGAGTTGTTTTGAGGGGATTTGATTTTGGGTTTTTGGGGGAAACTTTTTGGGGGGGGGGGGGGGGGGGGGGGAATGTGTTTTCTATGTGTTTGGGTGGATTGAAGGAGAGCCACTTGATAGCTTTCTTTGTGTTTTCTTTGTGTTTGGGGGGATTGAAGGATTGAAGGTTAGATCTGGCCTTTTGATTTTGTGGGATTGAAGGAGAGCCACTTGATAGCTTTCTTTGTGTTTTATTGTATAGATTATGATGAATCTAGTAGAGATCATGATAGTGCTTGTTGTGAAATTGTATATCTATGTTTTGATAGTTTGATAATGATTAAAAAGATAGAGTAAATGGTTGTTATGCATGATGAATGAACTTTTTAGATGTTTATATGAAATAAAGATGCAATTTTTATGAAAGATGATCATATTTTATTAATCTTAAATGTTAAATATTGATGATGCATGAAAGAATATAATTTGGGATTTATAAAATTGATTGGATGACTATAGATTTAATTGTACATGATGGAGATTTGTAGAAATAATTAGAATTTGTTGTATGCTCTTAAATGCATGCTTGATTGATTTTAAAGTTAAGACTTTTCTATGTTTATTCGTTGTTTTTAATTATTAAAAATCTAAGCTTAATATTAAGGTTTGACTAATTATTGTATGGATCAAAATCAATTTGTATTGAACAAAGAGGTTATTTATGCATGAAAGATTAATATTTTGTTTAAAGAAATTAGATTAATGAGAACATATGTGACTGTAGACGTTGGATCTTAGTGTTTAATTCAAGAGGCATGTATTAAAAGATTAAAAGATGAGATTTTTAATGTTTATTTCAATGTTTTAATAAAAATAAAAATTCTTGATGATAAACCCTAATTGTTGTGCATGCAAAGTGTTTGAGGAAAGTAATTTATATGAAAAGAATAAAATCAAAATTTATTAGGGGCTACGATTTGAAATCACAAAAAAAAAACACCTAAGGTTAGCCACGGGTGAACAGTAACCCCAGGGTTACTGTTCAGACCCAAACAGTAAAAACAACAGCAGTTTGCTTTTTTTTTTTTTGATTTCGGTTGGATTTTTTTGGGTGTTTTGAGTGGGTTTTTGTGTGTGGCTTATGGTGGGGGAACCCTATTACATATATACATATGCATATATATGTGTTTAAATTAATATTTATGAGAGATTTGATTGAGTTTCTGATGAAGTGTCGAAGTTATTAAATTTCAGAATTTGTTAAAACTAGATTCGAATTTGATATATTCCAATAATATTTTGAGGGAAATAAATCTATGTTTTTAGAAATTAAATTCTCTATTTTGAGGGCATTTATATTTCAGTTTTTTGGAAGTAAAATTTTGATGTCTAAAGGGATATTTTTCAGAGGCAAATTTCAGATTTTTTCATGCAAAAGATTTTCAGATTTTTGGGACGAGATCCCGGATGATTAAAAAACTTGTTTTGTTTCAATTAATGGAAGTTCTAGTAGAACTAATTGAACGGTATGGATGGATGGAAAGTGATATTTAAAAGTTGATTTTTGAGAATTTTTGTAAATTGATTATGTTTCCATATATGAAAGAGTTTTGTGGCAGTATCAGTTGATTTAACAGAATGCGATTAGAAAATAGTGTTTCTGTATAATTAAACCAAATTGGGTTTTGATTTGAGGCTTAGGGTTATGATGTGGACTCTACAGAAATTGTTGATGATATTTTTGAGTTTTGAAACTCTAGAGGTTGAGTGGAACCCTAGCATGCCGGCAAATGTGATTTTGTGGAATTTGGCTAGTGAGGCTTTGTATTGATTCACTAGAGTTAAGTCCGATAGGGTACACCAATTCTAGGGAGACTGTGATTCTAACTAATTGAACATAATAAACATAAAGACAGACACTAGTTGAAGTTATGATGAAACAAGAGCAAGCGTGAGTTATGAACTCCAAACTGATATGCAAAGTGAGATAATGCCCAGTATTCCGAAACGAGAGATGAAATAGGCCCCAAAATGATCTGCGAAGTGGGATTGATCTTCAAAATTCTGGAGCAAAAGCGACGCTCATAGGATATTTGTGCAATGAGGGCTCCAAAATGACCTACAGAGTGAGACAATCCCCAGTATTCCAGGAAGAATGATGAAATAAGCCATAGAATTATCTGCGGAGTGTGGTCATGGTAGTAGATTGCATAACGAGGGATTGAACCCTATAAAGTGGAGAACGATAAGGGCTTGCACCGGACCTATGTAGTATGGGATGCATAGAATCCAATAAGTATGCATTAGAAATCATCATATGCATTGTGTTTCTTGATTTGTTTTGTGCATGCTTGCTTTCTGTTTTTATCTCATACACTTGACACTTAGCCTAGCTTCATTTTTTTACGCTTCTTTCATTGTTGTTCTATGTTCTATTTATTGTTTATGCATCATTTATTATTGCTATATTAATATGCATCAAATTTGTGATTGTGAGATGTAGAAGGATCACGATTACTATAGTTGACGTCAGTTGCATTTAACTGACGTGCCAACTTTCAATATACTTTTGCAGGATTTTCAGTTATGGATTGCATCGATATAAATAAAGCTTGGAGTATAAATGTAAATTGAAGATTCTATATGTTGTAAAGATTTGTAATTAATATATTTAATTTCGGTGTGTTTTGTAACAAGAAAATATGTAATAAAAAAAATTTAATTTTCTCTATGTTTGATACTGTGTTTATGATTGCAATTGAAGTTGATTCTGGAAATTGTGTCACTTATTTCTAATTTTTATTTATTAGAAATTCGGGGCGCTACAAGGGTCATAGAGAACCTCTTTCAGATCCGACCAAACTCAGGAATCCCAAGCAAGATTAATTACGCTGCAGGAGTTTATGTCACATTCAGGTGTGAGGTGCTCACAAGGCCCAGATCGGAAATCATGACAGCTGTAGAAGTCGGGATCCTTCACCGTTCGCTCCCTTTATAACTGCATTCACTTTAAGGGTTATCGACCAAGTTGGTCTTCAATTCTCTGGAAGGTAAAAGCCCTCCTGAAAGTTAGAGTTTTCTTGTGGTTAGTCCTCAACGATACTATCTTAACCAGAGAAAATATAGTTAAGAGACTTTCCCATGCTAGAACAACTTGTGACTTTTGCACTGCTGACCTACAATCTAGAAATCACCTTTTCCTTGAATGCCATAGGAGGTGCTAGGTTTGTATTTAACAGGAAAATCATGAAGTGTGGTACATTGCCATCGCCGCTACGACATGGGTTTTATAGCTAGACAGAAATAATTTTTACTTTCATGGAACATGTAATTGTATTTCTGGTAATCTAACTCATATAATGCACCTCATTTACTTTTGGGCTACATTTGCGGCATCATGACCTAGGGGAAGGATCGCCAAAGCTTTTCTAGTGGAAGAGGAGTATGACGACGAGAAGATCGTGATCGGGTCCACTCCCGATTGATCGGTGCACTGCCACCCACCCTCAGGGATTTCGTTGGAGGGAACCCCTGCTTGTACTCTTTATGTCGTTACTTTGTTGACTTTGTTTTTAGATTAGTCCCACCCTCCAAGGTTTTGTTGGAGATGTTTTGTTGTTTCTTTTTCCTGCTTAGTAGTTTCTTGTATTGAGCCCAGTACTTTGGGTTTGTTTTGTTAAACTCTATTTAATGAAATAGTGTGGCCATGCTTCACCTTTTTCTTTAAAAAAAAGAAAAACGAAAAAAAAAGTCAATTATTGTTATGACTAAAGCCCACACTTTCAACTGAATAGCTTAGATGAATATTTGGTAAATTATTTATTGGCATGTTTAACCAAAAGGGACATTCCTATTTGACTCAAAGTTCTAATCTAATTTTATCATCTATCCACCAAATTAATTTTGAATTTTTTCCCAAACTGACCCTTTTTATGAAAGTTTTTCCACAAACGACCTGTTTTTTTTTATTCCATAAACGCCCCACTCGCTTTTTGAAAAAGCGAGTGTGGTATAATCCATCACGCTTTTTCAAAAAGTGAGTCTTAGGATTCAGAAAATTTGAACTCTAAGACTAGCTTTTTGAAACACCGCGGAGGATAATGCCACACTCGGTGTTTCAAAAAGCGAGTCTTGGCCTTTTTGGCCGAGCAACACTCGCTTTTTGAAAAAGCGGGGGGAATTAACCCGACACTCGCTTTTTCAAAAAGCGAGTGTCGTTTGGGACTTAAACCCCCCACCCCCAAACAGATCTCACTATTCTCTCTTCTTTCTTCTTCTTCGCTCGCGAAACCCTAACCCAACGTCCATACTCTTCGATTTAACGCCATATTCCATCAAATTAGTTGTCGAATCACTCCTAAATTCTTCATTATCTCATCCCAGTCCAATTGCCCACTTTGTGTTTGCTCGTTCTTTCGATTTATTTGGTGATTTCCGTGGTGTTCTTCGAAAAGGGCTTTGAACGATTCTGGGGTGTTTCTCGTGGTTCGATTCTTGGGCGAATACTTGGTATATTATTCAAACTCTACATTTTCTAATGTTGTATTTATATTTAGAATTATTTAGTTAGAAATTGGTTGATATTATTGGACGTACAATTTGCATCGTCGTTGAAAACGTGTAAAATTCGGTATAAAACTTATGGGTATTTAGGGTGTAAAATTCGGATAGTCGGTTGAGGTGGAGGTCTATACGTTTTGAAAAGGTGGTTAAATGTAGAATTTGTGAGTAAAATTAGGATATAGTTATTAATAATCAAAACTAGTATAATGCACGTGCGATGCACGTGTAGGGGGAATGAAAAGGACAAAAAAGAAAAAATGTAGTATAATGCTCGTGCGATGCACGTGGAGGGGGACTGAAAAGGACAAAAAAAAACTACTAACACGTGCGCTACACGTGTTGACACACATACACCAAAGAATAAAAAATTGTTTATTTGTTTGTGAACCTCAACTCTCCCATTATAATAGTTATAGATGTTCGTATGTGTTCTATATTTCTTGGTTTTATATTTTGGTATTGTTAATAATGATTGCTCGCTCCACATTGTAGGATACTCTTATTTTTTGAAAAATGCCACGGACTAGGGGACATGTGGAGGTAGGTTCTAGTAGTAGACCCAATCGTGGCGATGGACCACGTACATCTTTTGGCCCACCTCCACGCGGTAGACGTGGTGGTCATGGTGGTGGCACCGAACGGACTAATGTAAGCTTATAATTTTCTGCATTCGATTTGTTTCATTATCATATAATTAAATGATATATTTCTTTGCTGATGTAAATGTTGTTTTGCAGGTCCCAAGTAACCCAAATGTGGCTGGTACTTCATCCCCGGCCCCTTCTTCATCTACTATTCCCCTTGGAGGTCCAGGTCCCCTCGACCCCTGCTCTTCTTAGTCTTCAGTCGCACCATCGTTCTAGAGATGTGTGGGAGGGCGATTCGAAGGAGTGTACATTCCATGGGGGTCATCCACTCCCTATGCACCCACGGATTCACCAGATCTTACGAGATTGCGGACACTACGGTATTGCACTGATGAGCGGCATCAAGTGCGATCGGCCACTGCTTACAGCACTCCTCGAGAGATGGCATCCTGAGACCCACAGCTTCCACCTTTCAGTTGGGGAGATGACTATTACGTTGCAGGACGTTTCAGTAATCACAGGCCTTCCGGTAGATGGGCAGGCGGTGACTGGATCAATGGACTTCGACCCTCCATATTTAGTAGAACAATATCTTGGTGTCGAAGTGGAGACTGGGGCAGTTATTGGGAAACAGATTCGGTTGAAGTGGTTAAAGGAAAAATTTAAGGACCGATTGACAGATGATTCGACTAAAGAGAAGGTCCACTACTACTGCAGGGCATACATTCTGACTCTTTTTGGAGGTGTATTGTTCCCTAATTCCAGCGGCCATTTTGTCCCCCTCATGTACCTCCCGCTTATTGCAGATCTTGGACGAGTCGGCCAGTACAGTTGGGGTAGTGCTGCCTTAGCATCCCTCTACAGGAGTTTGTGCCTGTGTAGTCTCGGGTCCGTGCAGATGAATGGCCTGATGATATTGCTTCAAGTGTGGAGCTGGGAGCGTATCCACGTTGGACGTCCTGTAGTTAGGAAACAATCACCCAACTGGATCCATCTCCCCGAGGACCAGTACATGCTACCTCCTCTTGGTGTGTACTGGTCCGGTAACCTTACTTGGACTGCCAACCCCAATAGGTGCCTGACCTACTTCCGTGATGAGTTGGACAGGTTGGCAGATAACTGCGTAGTATGGATGCCCTACACGGAGGCGCGTCTAGCTCGACTACCGCCCATTTCCCTGTATAGGCGAGATCTTTGGCTAACAAAAGCACCAATGATCAACTTTAGCACTGTCGAGTTCTATTATGTGAACAGAGTGCTACAACAGTTTGGTCTGCAGCAGGCGATTCCGGTAGCCGAACCATTCAATGCGGACATGCATAAAATTACTGGAATGGGTCGTACGATAAGACATAATTGGGCCGCCAGCTTCTCGTCATATGTGGAGAGATGGAATGATCATAGGCTTGATGAAATCATCCAGAACATTCCTCCATTTGATCGAGTCGTGCACGAGAACTATATGGGCTGGTATGGGAGGATGACAAGGCGATACATCTCTCCGATAGGGCCGACTCCAGCAGGCATGGTGGTACCTATATGTCGACCGGCAGCAGAACCAGTAGATGTACATTCAATGCATTTGCTGATGTTTCAACCAAAGACATCGGCTATTCGTACGATTGTAAGTTTTTTAGTACTATTAAATTCATCATATGTCAGTATAATATTTTGATTTACAAGTATACATGTAGTGGAACTACAAAGTTCAACTTATTATATTTTGTAGATGGCACAGACTTGGAGTATGGGCAAGAAATGTGCAGCTGTGCTGGGTAGCAACGTAGCCGATGCGGTTAAGGACTTCGCACGCGAGATGCTGACGTCCTGTCGAGCACAAGCTGATGCGGTGGGAGAGGGGGCGACCCTTGATGCTATCCTAAACACTCCCGCTTATCGGACCAGCGCACGTGCTCCTCGTATGAAGAGAGTTGCCCGTAAACCACCACGACGGCCTACAAATGAGGAAGTAGAAGAGGATGTAGTTGAAGAGGCTGAAATGCAAGTACAGGGTGAAGAACAACAAGAGGAAGTGGAGCCGATAATAATCTCCGGTGTGACACAGAAAACTACATCGCCGCTAGGTAAGAGGCAACGGTGACGTCCCAACTTGTTCACCCCGGACCCGTGAAGCGACTTCATATTTTGATTAAGTGATTGTTTGGTTGTAATTATAACGTGAGTTATTGTGTATCTCAATCTTGTAATCAACTTTTGAAAAGTGGAATCAATGAAATTCAAATTTTGGTATGGGGTGTGTGGGTGTGGATTTTTTTGTTGAGATTGGATTGTTTTGTTGGATTGTTTCGTTGAGATGGATTTTTTTGTTGAGATGTTGGATTGTTTTGTTGAGATGTTGTTAATTGTTTTGATGTTGTTCATGGAGAAGTTGGAATGTGGATTGTGCGATACTTTTGGAGAAGTTGGAATGGAGAAGTTGGAATGATGTGCAATATTAGCACAAGTTGATGCTAGAGTAGTTTGAGGATGTATTTGTCCCACCAAGAGATCAACAATTGCTTTCTTCTGCATACAGAGCAAGACTCGCTTTTTAAAAAAGCGAGTCTGGGTATAAACACCCCGCTTTATCAAAAAGCGAGTGTTCTATTTTGCAATTCTAGAGATAAATTAGTCTCTAGGTTCAACAGTCGCTTTTCCGAAAAGCGCGATGTTTAGACCCAGACTCGCTTTTTCCAAAAGCGAGTCTTGGTTCTGTTCTTCTTTTTGCTGGCAGACTCAAGACTCGCTTTCTGAGAAAGCGAGCCTAGTCATGATTTCCACAGTTTTTGAGAAAGCGACTGTGAAACCAGAGAAGTATTGATCTCTGGTAATCTACAGATTGAAGACTCGCTTTCCCAAACACCGCGCTTCTTTATACTATACTCGCTTTCTGAGAAAGCGAGTCTTTGGCTTGTTGAAATAAATCTACAGGCAAAAGACTCGCTTTCTGAGAAAGCGCGGTGTTCTGTATAAGACTCGGTTTTTGGAAAAGCGAGTCTTGCCTATGTTAATGAATTCTTTAAGTTAGATTACGATACTCATAACGCAACATACACACCAGGACATCAACAAAAAATACAAACGAATTTTCAAAATAAAACTTTGTCGTCTCTATCGACATAATTTAGTACAATTACAAAGTCCAAATTAAAAAGTACAAGCATACAATAGTTAAATGTTCTGAGTTCCACTATTAGTGCATCGCCGCTTATTGTGTCCTTGTAAACCACATTTTGAACATTTCATTCCCGTACCACAACTTGACCTATCTCTCACATCATGTCATTGCGAAATCTGGTAGTTCTAGGCATGCCCTTCCTTTTACGTCGCAAACTGGCATCAGGTACTAGTTTTGGTCCATTAATAATAGGACAATATGCTGGATCGACTGCTTACTTATAAACTCCTGTCCAACGTACAATTCGTCTACATTGGACGAACCAGACGACTCTTGTGGAACTAGGTGTACTCTAGCACCTTCAGTCATCTCCTCGGTAACATGAGCGTCAACATTGGCGTAGCTATAAGTAGCTCTGACTTCATTAGAACTGTTGTTCGTAGGATTTACATTTGCACCACTATCATCATCATCTTCGTCTCCGTCATCATTTTCACCACTATCAACATCTTCATCGTCTGTTTCTTCCTCTTCTTCATCATCGTCTCATAAGCTGTTGTTACATACTGCATTTTGAAAGAGTTCAAATTTACTGTCATTTGGAACAGAGTCAGGAACCGGACTAGATTGGCGTGGCAGCTCAACATTTACAGAATCCGGGATTGTTGTATTTGTGAAGGTGTTCTCTTGTGAGGATACTGGATTTGGTTGTGAAGATTGAGCGGGGTTAGACCTCATCTGCTGTGTAGGTACTACCCTTATGAAGCTTGCACTGGGAATATCATGTGGCTGAGCATTCACAACTTGAATTTGCTGAATATATAACTCTAATGTAGACCAAGCACAATTGGGATCAAATGTCCTAGCAATCAATGACTTCAGCGCATTATCAGTAGGTACGGGCACTGTCATAAAATACTGACCATCTCCTCTTCCTGCTGCGTATCGAGCTAAAATTTTCACATTCCATTGATTCCTATCCCAATTAGTAACTTCATATATTTTCTCAACTACTTCTTCAAATGTAATGGTACGGGGTACCCAAACTATTTTCGGATCCAACACGCTATAACAACAACCAATCTTTGGATCACGAATTATTTCACCACCAAAGTATAACCAAATAGGAATCTCCAAATCCATACCTACGTTAATTTATACCAATAAGCGAGTTATTATCTACCCATAAAGAAAACCTAATGAAATTAACAAAATAATGGGGCAATAAACATCATACCTTCACAATAAAGTTGCTTTCCTCTTCAAGTATACCCAAATTCCAACAAATTAAACCTCTATCGGAAGATGGGTTTAAGTTGTCCAAAGCAATTTTATGGGTTATTCCACAAATTACGAGGGTACTTTGACGAATTTGAGATGAGAGATGGGTTAGGATTTCAGAGTTAGAAGAGGAAGAGAAAGAATAGAGAGAATAGTCAGATCTGTTTGGGGGTGGGGGGTTTAAGTCCCAAACGACACTCGCTTTTTGAAAAAGCGAGTGTGGGTTAATTCCTCCCGCTTTTTCAAAAAGCGAGTGTTGCTGGGCAAAGAAGGCCAAGACTCGCTTTTTGAAAAAACGAGTGTGGCATTATGATCCGCAGGTGTTTCAAACAGCGAGTCTTAGGTTTCAAATTTTCTGAACCCTAAGACTCGCTTTTTGAAAAAGCGTGGATTATTATACCACACTCGCTTTTTGGGGCGTTTATGGAATAAAAAAAAAATCGTTTGTGAAAAAACTTTCATAAAAAGATCATTTTGGAAAAAATTCATTAATTTTTCCATGTGACTATTATCTAAGACGCAACCTCAACAGCCTCCACCTTGGCACGAATCCAGTGAATCAACCAGAGAGCAAAAACTTTGGAGGACCTTGGAGATTCAAATATATCCTCCAATTTAGATTATATTTCACGTGTCTTTGCCATGTCAACTCTTTTGTGACTTTAACCATGCCTACAACCAATCACCTTGTTTACTCGGCAGGCCAGTGATTCTCGCCAATTTTCTTGACGTGGCAAAGCCTCCACCATTTATTGGCTTGACATTCGAATAAACGACAACTCCATTAAATTTTACATTGCCTAAGAGTCTTCACCATGGGATTTGATAATACTTGTTAAAACTAAAGGCTCGTGCTTTCAACCACCAGTTCAAATGGATATTTGATAAATTACTCATTGTACTATTTGACCCAGAAAGGGACATCTTTGTTGGAGTCTAAGATATAATCTAATTTAACATCTACATCTAAATATATTTTTCCATCTGATGTAACATTTGGATCAATGAATATGCAAAGAGCATCCACAGTCGTTCAATGTAAAAAATAACAAAATACATATTTTGTCCATCCAATTCACGAAACGTTGCAGTCGTCGAATAGCAAAAAAATGCATAAGTTCGTTAAAAAAGAAACAGACGAAAGATGTTTCGTCTGTAATCAAAAAAATAATTTAGACTGAGAAAATATTAATAAAAAATACGGGATGTTTCGTCCCAAAAAGGGAAAAAAATCGAAAGTTTTTTTTTGCGAAAAAAATTTACAAAAACAATTTTTTAAAATAGTTTGTAAATAATAATTGCAAAAACAATCAAAAAATTTGCAAAATAAATTTAAAAATTGCAAAAACAACTTAAAATTTTACAAAATGTGCCAAAAGGTCCCACAAACCAGACGACACATCATATGTCGTCCGGATTTGGTGGAAGTTTTTTGCAAAAAAAAATTGCAAAAACAATTAAAAAAAGAAATTGTTATTTTTTTTTTGCAAAAACAATTAAAAAATTTGCAAAATCAAATTATATAATTGCAAAAATATTTAAAATTTACAAAATTAATTTTTTTAAACAAAATTGGATTGGGACGAAACATGATGTTTCGTCTCACATAGGACGAAACATCATGTTCATTCCCACGCTTAAATTCATTTAACGGTTATTTTATTTGGGTTTTTTCTTTTTTTTTACTTCGGACGAAACATGATGTTTCGTCCGATCAATTAAAATAATAATTAAATAATCGAGACTTTTGCTATATGGAATGTTATTCGCCCCTTTCTACTGTAGCGATTTTGTCAAAAAATGGCAAAATAGCGACCGTGTGAGCTACAATAAAAAAAATGAAAAAAATGGCAAATAAGCAAACGCCTGTGGATGCTCTAATTGCGAAAGTGAATTATGGCTTTCCCAAACAGGGTGGTGTTATTCTACCTTTTCCCTTTAAAAAATGAAAATAAAAAATAAAATAAAATAAAATAAAATAAATAAATAAATAAATAAAAATAAAAATAAAAAAAATTATGGCTTTCCCTTGTATGCTCATTTCTGTTTCATTAAGATCCAATTGAAACATGAAAAAACATGAATGAGTATGATTCATGTTTGCAAAAAGAATGTATTCACAAAGAGGCTACCGTATATCTTGGATCAATAAATTCGAAGAGGATGAGAAAAAGGATGATGTTGGAGGGGAAAAAGTCATTTGGACGGACTATCGTCACATCTATAACATGGAAATAATCACAACAAGATCCTAATCACGCTATTACTTGATTAGGAAATCTTACATTGGTTAGTGGACGTGGAAGCGGTTGTTCTTCTCATTGCGCTTCTCTGATCCTTGATCCTCACACATATTAATCCATGATCGGCTCTCTCAATTGCGGCAAAAACTACAAGAGCAGTACACAAGTTTCACGTTGTCAACTCCAGCTCGATGGATGGAAGAGCGAAGGTGGTAGAGAGCAGAACTAGAAATTAGGGCTTCACGATGGATTACTAGGAGAGAGAGAGGACCGGTGAGTTCCTCCTTTGATCTTCATATCGTTGCAACTGAAACCCTAACCTTTAACGCTCTTATTTATAGAATTTTTTCCCAAACTGCCCCACTTTTTGAAAGTTTTTTCCAAACTGCCCTACTTTTTTTTCTTAATTCCCAAACCATCCCACTCGGTCTCTGAAAGACTGAGTTTAGTTAAAATTAACTCGGTTTTTCAAAGACCGAGTGTTAGTCTTGGATTTCGAATTCTAACACTCGGTCTTTGAAAAACCGAGTTATTTTTGTCTAAACTCGGTCTTTCAAAGACCGCGCAGTCATTTTGATAAATACTTTCAAAAGTGGGTTAGTCTGGTAAATACTTTTAAAAAGTGGATCATTTTGGTAATAAGTTCGGTTTGTAGAAGGAAAAAACACCAATTAAGAACTAGAGACCATTTAAGCTTGTAACAAATGTTACATAATACTAGCAAACCACAAGCACCAACTTGATTATTTGAAAACTATGTCTAATATTAAACTATTTTAAACTATTAGTGTATAATCAAATTAAACTTTATCCTAATTTAACTAATAGTAATAACTTTTTACACTAGTTAAAACACAATATGAACAGAGAAATATGAAATAAATGAAAATAGTTAATATTATAGTTAACTATGAATGTCAATAATAATTACTTAACAACCACATTTTAATATTAAACATAGAAAAGGGAGTTCCTGACCAAGGCCACCATCTTTTTCGGAAAGTACTTTTTTCCTTCCATAGACTTTGCATCTTAAATTTTATGAACCTAAAAAAATATTGTAATTTGTTAAGTGTTTGCACCTTTAACTTTAGTACTGCAACCATTTATAGTATGTTTCCCTTCAAAATTTAAATTTCTTTAGTGTTGCACAGTCAGTAGAAAAATTCTGAGCCAAACGATGGAAGTCCCGTCAGGATCCAGTTCAAATTGTAAGTCTCCATCTGAACAAACACAGAGACTAAATTATTACATAATTCTACAACTGGACACAGAGAATGTTAACAACTGGACATTTATAGGTTGTTACTTTATGAAGCTTAAGCATGCAGGAGATTCTCTTGTTAGGTGACAGAATCAAAACCATTGGTTGACCATCAAAACATATTCTGTGGCTATCAGTTGAACTTATTGTCTTTCTATTTTAACATAATATACTAGGATGCTGTTAACCAGTGGTTCTACTTATGGTTGGGCCCGCATACATAAAAAACATTATATAAGGAGTATTAATGTGAAATTTTGTCATAATATATATGGAGTTTGTATGTATAACATTCTAGAGTTCTAGATTCAAGCTGGATTCAAATTTTCTTTAATCTTACCTATTTCTGACAAAGATCTATCTCTGTAAGCATGTGTCGCCAACTCAAGTTGAGTCCACTGACATATATGTTTATGGAACATAAAAACATGTATGCACAAGAAGGTTGTTAAGTAATTATTATTGATATTAAAATATTAAAAACATCTATGCACAAGTTGAGTCCCTTTTCTATGTTTAATATTAAAATGTGGTTGTTAAGTAATTATTATTGACATTCATAGTTAACTATAATATTAACTATTTTCATTTATTTCATATTTCTCTGTTCATATTGTGTTTTAACTAGTGTAAAAAGTTATTACTATTAGTTACATTACGATAAAGTTTAATTTGATTATACACTAATAGTTTAAAATAGTTTAATATTAGACATAGTTTTCAAATAATCAAGTTGGTGCTTGTGGTTTTCTAGTATTATGTAACATTTGTTACAAGCTTAAATGGTCTCTAGTTCTTAATTGGTGTTTTTTCCTTCTACAAACCGAACTTATTATCAAAATGACCCACTTTTTAAAAGTATTTACCAGACTAACCCACTTTCGAAGGTATTTATCAAAATAACTGCGCGGTCTTTGAAAGACCGAGTTTAGGCAAAAATAACTCGGTTTTTCAAAGACCGAGTGTTAGAATTCGAAATCCAAGACTAACACTCGGTCTTTGAAAAATCGAGTTAATTTTAACTAAACTCGGTCTTTCAAAGACCGAGTGAGATGGTTTGGGAATTAAAAAAAATAGTAGGGCAGTTTGGGAAAAACTTTCAAAAAGTGGGGCAGTTTGGAAAAAAATTGACTATGGTATTCAACAGTGTAGATTGATTCACTAATTTTTTTTTTGATGAATCGGATAGAGCCAAACGGCTCCAGCCATCACAATATATATAAATCAATAATAACAGTTAAATTACAGACAATAATCAGGGGTTTTACAATGAGTAAAACAGAAACAATAATACACAAATAGAATAAGAATGGCTGCAAAACACACTAATTGGAGGGTGCGATATCAAATCGAAGCGCCACACCATAACAAAAAGGACGGGGCGGAGCCATCATCTGGGATCATCAAAGCTACTGATGGAGCCAACCTGGCAAATCTAAACCGAAAGAAGAAGAGGACGGCAGGAAAGCGGCAAGAGCCTAGGAGCCAAAACCTCCACGCCCACAAGCCACCAAATCCGCTAGCAGTCCCTGGGAACTCTAGCAGCTCAAAGGAGGCCAATACAGACCCCCAAATCCACGAAAGGCACAGCATGAACAAGGCTCAACTGCGCACCGGGAGATGACCAGACGCAGACATTGCATTCCGCACCTGAATACGGGCACTCACGCGAATCTGAGATGTGTTATAGACTTTCTTATTGTATTTCCGCTTCACAGGAGAGTTCGCTACCATCGCTGAAGGGAGCGAAGTAGACTGGAGGGCAGAAGAAGTAGCTTCGATGCGGCGAGATGGAGTCAAGAAGCCACTAGGGGCAACCGACGAGGCTATAGGGATGGCGTTAAAAATAGAGGAACGACAGAGGCGAGAAGAGACATTCGTGACCGGAGGTGACTTATGGGGGATAGAGAACAAGAATGATTTAATATCCATCAGGAGCTTATAGAGCCACAAAGTAACTCCTAAAAATTGGTGTAAAGAAAATAAACATCCCGGAAGAAGACAAGAAAACTTAGACCTTTTGGGATAAGATACCCCAAAAGCGCTAGGAGTTTTAAGCACTAAAGAGGGGACCTCGATAGGAACATAAGTCTGGCTGGGGAACACTTGGGGAAACGACGCTCGGAATAGCCGAGAGAACCCCCTCTTGCTAAGAGAGCGATAACGAGAAGAGAAGAATGATGAATTCAATCCAGGATGTTTACCTGATATCCCACTCAATGAAATGACCCCAAGGTTAGAACGCGGATGATCCTTAAGAGAAGATGATCGAGGGAAGGAAACGGGGTTCGGATAAACCTTATGCTCCATCAAAAGATTAGCAATATTAGAAGATCGCAGAGAAGCAGGAAGACCATTAGCGGAAGAGAAGGAAAAAGTGAAATTCTTAGTTGGCCGAGAATCAGCAACAGAGGATACGAGATCCTTTGCTTTAACAGTAGAGAGATTACTAGCCAATCGGGCGAGAAGCATGCGTTTAAGGAGGGGATAATTAAGGAAGGCTAGGAGTTTAGCCGGAATGGGATGGCCTCTGGGAAGACCCAGGAGTTTCTGAAGAGAGAAACAACGACTACGAGAGTGACCAAACTTATCGCAGAAGAAGCACTTCAGTTTGTTAACACACTCTCGTTTAAAATGCCCAGGAAGAAGGCATCTGAAGCAGGCCAGCTGAGGGTCAGAACAAAACGGAGAACGGAAGTTAGAGGAGATGGGAGAGCTACGATGAACTACAATGTCAACCAAAAGATGGTGAGACGAATCCCCCATTGAAACCAGAACAGAAACCAAATTGGGAGGGCAATATACAGGCACCGAGAAGTCCAATGAATGCCCCAGCCCAAGATAGGCTCAATTCTAAATTCTAAAAGAGGGATAGAACAGGGAAATGGATCCCAACCAAGAACAGCCACACCTGCCCAAACAACACAGCCAGAAGAAAACAATGCAGACCACAAAGTGGCAATCGCACCCACCAATAGGAAGAAAAAGAAAGATGATGAATTAGATGAAGGGGAGAAGAACAAGAGCAATCGAAGTTGCTCCAGTGCTAACAGCTCGGCGCTGCGCAAGCCATCGACAGTGAAAATCCCCAAAGGGAACCCAGCACCGGAAAAAAAAATCCGAGCTGGATAAGATCGGTCAAGCTGGACGAAACCACAGCTAGGAGACCGATACACCTCGCAAACGACACAACGTCGCACAAAAGCAACCCCACACACTACTCCCAAAATAACTATTACAAGAAAAGAAGAAAATTAGAAGCTCAGGTGATCTTACAGTGCACCGGCGAGCTCACAGTCGAATCAGATGAAAACTCGGAAAGGGGGGCGCTACAGTGGAAAAGAACCTCACCGAGCCGAGAAGGCAGCACCTTAGGAGAAATCTGGGCTTCACCAGGGAAAGGCAGCACTTTGGAGGAGGGAGTGGAGAACTGAAGGGAGAGACGCTGCTCCCAAGAGCCGTCGGAGAGCACGACCGAAACCGGGAGGGAGGGAGGCAGCACGCGAAAACTGGGCGGAATGGGAAAAGGGGGATATGGGTTTGTAGAGGAGGAAGAACTGATCAAACTTAATGAAGGAAGGGAGGGGGAAGGATGGAAGGAGCGGCCGGATCTAGGGGATGACTGATGGAGAAGAAGGAACAGTAACAATCGCTCACAAATCGCCTTTTCAAACGTTTTCACAAATCGTCGGTTCACCAGATTGATTCACTAATTGATCTATGGTTCTCCTTCATGTGACTAAAGGAGGTGGGCTTGGATTTGAATAGTACCGGTGGGTATGGATTGGAGGAGCGCACGTCAATCCCTATCATTATAGGGTTTGCCAGTCTATACTGGGTCGGGCTCAAATTGGGCCCACCTGGATGAAATCCAACCTACACATGCAGCACAAAAGAGAGACACGGATAATTAGAAACGTAGGAATCTTTCAGATGTTTCAACGTCAAATCTCAGATAAAAGGGCATTTGGTTAGATTGAAAGAAGATGGAAAGAGATTTTTTTTTATGGCTTTTCGTTTTTGCATAATTATGCTCTTTGGTTGAGTGGTGGAAACTAAGAACCATGGACATGGACAATGCTGAAATATATTGGACACGATACAATAATACCTAGAAAATTTTAAACAACTGTCTCGAAATGGTTGTTCTTGTATCTGTTCCGTATGTATGATACCTGTTGGATACAAGCAGTTCATGTAGACGTATAATTTGTGTTTCATAGGTTGGAAAAACATCGGTAATAGGTAAAGTTGGATTGAGCCCACTTTCCATGTCACAATCTTTCGTAGAAAGGGCACTGTACGCCATCCCCTCCGTAAATTCAAACGAATATATTCTTGGTAAACTTCAGTGATAATTGGTGGGTAAAACTCTGTCTCCCTTTTCTTTGAAAACAAGTGTGAAAAGGTTGTAGACAAAATTCTTGACCCACAATCCATCTGAATGAACAATAGATTTCTTTTTGATGATTTTGATATTTTGCGCTTTCTTTCTTCATAAAACGAGTAACCATTTTTCTTCCCTCCAATAAAATATGAATTAACCCAATTGTGAACACTATCTTTAAACAAATCTGAGTTAAGTCTTGTACTTTTTCAAAATTTCAGCATCAAAATTGTTGTTTTTTAAGTTAAAAGTGGTGTGTGTGTATATATACACAAGATCATAGTCATTATTTTTCTTCTATAAATCAGCTACTGCTTCTGCTGGGTCCTCATAGGAAGTAACTGTCCCCAAAACAAAAAAGTAACACATGAACGGGTGAAAGATTGGTAGTCCACGGTTATCATGATTGGTAGTCCATGGTGACAGATTGCTAGTAATTTACACGTGCGATGAAAGTCTTTATAAATATATAATTTTAAAAAAAAATCTGAGGTTGTCTGACATCGAACTTAAGATCTCATTTATATTAGTTGTGCATTGCACGTATTTTTTTTGGTTACAAATGAAGTTTGTTTGATGACAAACTCTCCCATTAAAATAGTATATATATATATATATATGGTCCCATTCCGTTGTGCACTAGCCATGGTGTGCACTCAGCCTTCAGGCTTTAGTATCGATGATCCGAACCGTTCACATTGATTTACACATCTAAATTAGTCTAAATATATAAAATTAAGTTATTTGAAATTCATTTGCCCATCATTGAAGTGCACTAGCCTTCCATTTGACTTCATTGTTATCCACTCCCTTCTTATTTTGGCATTACCACCAAGTTGACTTTTCTTTTGGATCCCTTGTTTGTTACCCTCCCCTAAGTTGCTTTTACCCTGTGCTATGTACCGCCTACGCAAATTTCGAGGACGAAATTTTTGTGTAAGGTGAGTAGGATTTGTAACCACTGTTTTCTTAAATACGTATTTTCTATGTATTTTTGTGTATTTAAAATTTGTAAATTTAGTGTTTGTTAAATTCGGCTTGAACTTTGCATTTAGAATATTTTCTTGAACAATTATATTAATTTCAAATAATGGAACATTTCAACCTTATTTGCCATTTTCAATTGATCGGCTATTTATATTTTAGTCCCAATCTATTATGTTATTTCGATTTGGATTTTAATGAATTTTTTGAACTCAAATCTTATTATTGTATTCACATTATTGTTATCGTTACTATTATTATTATTGTCATTGCTATTATTATTATTATTTTTGTTGTTACTAATATGACTAGTAGTTTTATTTTATTATTGTTATCTTTGATTATTTATTAGAAATCCAATTTTGTTATTATTATTGTTATTAGTATTATTATTTCTGTTGATACGGTTATTATTATTTTTATTTCTATTAGTTTTAATTGTTCATGAATTAATGTATATGTACATATATAGGTATGTCTTGTAAAGTCTATTCCATTTAATTATCCCCTATTGGATTTTTCACCCCAAAACCCATACCCACTCTCTTATTGGGTCCTCTACCCATCTAAACCCAAACCCATAACCCATTATATAATTACCATTCTAATAAACAACCCTAACCTAATAACCTTACCCCTACCTATTGTGTACACAGCCGCCTACCCTTCTCATCTTCCTCCCGCACTCTCTATTCGAACCTATCCCCTTCGACCCCGAAGTCGTGCCACCCTTTTCCGCTGCTCCACCTGGCTACCTACCGCTCGCCAGCCCGTCAGCCCACCGCAGCACACAGCACAGTGCCAACCAGTCCTCCTCCCTGGTCCTCTCCCCAAGCACCTTCGACGACACCTCGACCCTCCGACGCTCCCCTCTCCATCTCCCTGTTGCAACACCCCCCGATCACCAGAGCGCCATTGCGACCCTCCCTGCCTGCTTGCATCGTGCCCAACCGCGCTGCACGTGTGCAGTGTCGATAGCCAGACGTCGAGGCCAGCAGCAACAACCATAGCCCAGCCCGTTGAAGGCGCCGCCCTGGCCATCCAGCCCTGCTCGCCGCTAGTTACCCTCGCCATCCTATCTCTCCCACTCTCTGTGCAGTGAAGGAGGGAAGAAGACAGAAGGTGGGAGAATTAATCTCAGCCGTTGGATTCGATCGAGATCTGATCTTGATCAGATCTGATTTTTTCAGCCAGATCAGATCTCAGCCATCCAATCCGATCATGATCATCAGCTCAGATCTAAGCAGATCCAGCCATCCGATCCTTCATTTGATCATCACCAAGCCATTGGATCTAGGTCGTCCGATCGTCGATCATCGTCTCCATCATCATCAAGATCTTGATCTCGATCGTTGGATCTCTTTTGATCATCGCGATCGTGATCACCATCTTGATCTTGATCGTGATCTTGATCTTGATCTTCGATCTCAGCCGTTCGTTCGATCGATCACACTTGAACTCGATCCTTGATCGTGATCGTCTCGTTCGTCTTCTACTTGGTAAGTAAATCATTTGATCCACTTTTTGTTCTCATTCATCAAGTTGTCAATCATGGTAAATTTACTCTTACGGTACTCTTCTAATTCTTATATGTTTCATGTATGTTCGATCTCGACGGTTAGATTCGCTGGATCTTCATCTTGACCTTGATCATCATCGAGATCCGTGCCCGATCGTGATTATCGTGATCGTTTGCTCGTCACCGTGTCATCAGGATTCCGATCCCGCCATTCTCAATTAGCGGATCTAATCGTCGTGAATGAAGGCAAGTATTCATCTTGTACACATTTTTGTTCTAGTACAAGCATTCCTTGAAAATACTACAAATAATTAGAAATTGTGACTCCTCCTTGACTGTCGTTGTTGATCAAATATTAAACCTCCGCAATTTCACAATCTTAAGAGTCACAATAATTTCATTGTATTATATTACAACTACTTGGACTCATTTTATCCCCTGAACACATGAAATTAAGGAACCCTAGATTTGTAGACGTAGGATATGTCTTGTATGTGATGAATTTGCACCCACTAGAGTCGAGAAATAAATATTACTTGCTGTTGTAATAACCATTATCCCGTACTTATATCATACAATAACCTAGATGCCTAATAACAAAATTTCATGTAACCTATACTAGTAAGACATTTCCACATGTTGCTGTCCTGAATCTTATTATACTGTTTTGACCCCTTTATCATCAGAATAGGAACCCGAGCCCTGAATATAAAATGTAAATCCAGATATCTAGATGTCGATAGCCTCTGGAATTTCCGAATTTGAAGTTACGGTTTAGGAGTTATTGCAGTTTTACTACAGCTGTGTCGGTAGACGCAGATTCGCAAAACTGCTGCACACCTTTATGTTGCGAATTAATTTAACTCTGTTAACAGTAAGCGTTTGACTTGAAATTTTAGATTCTGTTGCTGGACACCCTAGAGAACCTTCCCAATTTTTCTAAGAATTAATTAACAACATTTTAGTACTGTTTTGCATGTATGAATTCAAATACACAAATTCTGTCTGAACACATTAGCCGTGTAGTTCGCTGTTTTGACACATATCACCACAACCTTCTCGTACCTTAATTATATACGTTGGAACCGAGCAGGAGTCTAGTTTCTAGATCTTCTGACGGATCCACTTTTTCTATTTCGTAGCAACGGAAATCACAGTTTTGGTACAACAACGTCGTACTGTCCAGATTTGGGATTTTCGTTGTTCGTGTTATTTTTATTCACGTCGACCTTCGAATATGCCATATAATTATCCTAAACTTGTTCCATGTATATGACCCTGATTTCTTGACTTGTTTCGCACACATGTATGCTTGCTTGATAGAATAATAAAAAGTAATAAGCCGGGGTTTAAGGGAAAGACCATAGTAGTGGACAATATAGGTAAGTGTACTCGGAAGGGGGCCCGTGTTTCACACTTGATACATGTCTGATGAACTAGTATATTATTATTCGATTCATGAACTAGTCTATTATTTGATTCATAAACTAGTATATTATAAATCGATTCATGGACTGGTATATTATTGATCCGTGAACTAGTATATGTATGATTCATGACTTATCTTGTTATGACTTGACACATGAACTAGTTATATGATTACCCGATTCATGAGCATGGCTTGCTTGATACTTGATACCTGAGTACACCCCCCTATAAACTCCATTACTAGGCCTAAAAGAAATTGTGTTGACTGTAGCAACCATGTAGTAAAAGAATGGATGCATGAAGTGCTACCTGGATAGTAATAACTACAAGACTTGATACATGAAACATGAAACCTTAGCTTGATACATGTAACTTAAACTTGATACGTGTTACTCGATACTTGACAACTTGTTACTTGAGACTGAGCACTTGAATATAAAACTTGATACTAGACTTGATACTTGTTACTTGACACTAGACTTGAGACTTGTCACTTGAGATTAGATATCCCTACAGGTTCACTTGTCACTTGCTTCGCCATTAGTAATTGTTATCCAGCCTGTCTACTTGAGTTGTCCTTCTTGCTAGTTAATTCTTGAATCTCCTTTACTTGTTGTAACCCTATTATATTCTTGACTCCAATTTTTGGTTCTACATTACTTGTACTCATTTTTACTATTTGTGGCCCTAACTTGCACTAAAGGCATCTCCTCTTGTTTTTCCCCTATGTTTCCCTTTTATATTTATTAAGCAGAGTTTGGAGACGAGCTACCTGCTGGAATTGGTGAGCAAAGATTCTAGCATTCAAGTGGAGAAAAAGACTCGATTAGAATACTTGTTTCCTTGAATTATTTATTTTTCTTGAATTATTATTTCTTGCTATTTAAGAACTCGTAACGGGCTGATGTTCCTAAGTTTTAACTTGATCCAGACTTGAAACTATTTGGTTGTTATTATTATATTTTCAATTGTTTCTGTTGTTGAATAAATTATTCATGCATGCTTGGTTATATGTATATCTTGTTATATTCTTGTTATGATGCTGAGTCGATCCTACAGCTTATGAATGATATTAAAATCATTCGCTAGGCTTCATCATGCGCTCGTATTCTATATTTTTGGGAAGCGGGGCGTGACAAGGTTTTTAGTGGTATCAGATCTCAGGTTTGGCTAATGTATTAGTTTGACTAATACATTAGACAGGCTTGACTCAGTCAAGATTAACTCAACAATAAATAGGCCATGAAACCACATGAATAATTTGATAATCAACTCGATCTGGACATAAGTCTTATCACATCCATTTTGATCCCTTCATATTCAATTCTTTGATTCATTGCTTCCTTACATTTCTTACAGTCATCCTGATTTGTTGATCCCTTATTGAGTACCAATTTATTCTTTCCGTGCCCATATTCTTTTGATTCCGGTGCAAGCGATCTCTTATTTTCTGCTTGCCTCGTTAACTCCTTATTTCAGCTCGTGTGTCGTTCATTGCCTTCCCTACCTTGCATTCATTTTTATTTGTTGATTCATATTGAGTATCATGTTGGTTATTTCTTCCTTGCTATATTATCTTCAATTTTGATTTTGCCCATCGTCCTTCTTCCTTCGTATTCAATTCCTTAATTTTCTTCTGTCCCTTCTAGTCATCCTCCTCTTTAAACTCTTTATTGGGTATAGCTTCGTTTTTCTCGTACCTATTTATCTCTTTATAATTATTTTCCCGAATACTTTGTATATTTCGATGATTAATTATTATATTTATTTCGATCTTCTATAAAAATATTTCTCAACAAAGATTTTGTTATTCCGAACAATGGTGTATCTTAACTTCACTTTTCATTTTTGATCGACTATATATTTCTACTGGATTATTTTGATAAGACAAATTTTTATTTCGTTGTATAATGCTATTATTACTACTATTGTTATTATTGCTATTATTTTCATTATCATTACTAGTATTATTATTGTTGTACTACCATTGATATTCTTATTGTTGTTTCATAATTTTATTATTATTGTTATCATTCTTTTGCGATTACTGTTATTATTATTGTTATGATCATTGTTCTTATCATTGTTACTCTTTTTTGTTATTAGTATCGATATTTGTTATTATTAATGTTATTGGTATCATTATTTTTATCATTACTATTATTATTATTATTAATTTGTTTTGAGCCTGAGCATGCTCAATTTATATACATTTCACCACTTCAGGTGCAACCTAATGTTGAGATGGCAAATATGCAACTCGATGTCAATAGAGGCACATTGCAACTGGATATCGGGGAGACACAATGTGCAACCGAATATCCGGACGGCAACTTGCAACCTGATGTCGTGAAGGCAAACATGCAACTTGATGTTACGGAGGCAAGATTTTCTATCTATTTCTAATTGATATTTCAAGACTCTTTACTTATATAATGAAACTGGTTGTAAAGGAGTATTTTCGTTATTATTGGCATTATTATTATTATTGTCATTTCAATTGATGTTATTATTATTGTTTTCAATATCTTTATTACTGTTATTATTTTTATTATTATTATTACTGTTACTTTATTGATATTATTGTTATTATTGCTATTATCATTATTATTATTATCACCATTGATGTATTTTATAATACTATCATTATTATTATTATTGCATTATTTTCATGAGTGTGTTGAATTCTATTCTGCTATGTATGTACTATCATTATTACCACTATTGTTGATATTTTTATTATATTATATTATTATTATTACCTGGATGATTTTGATAATTTTGATTATTGTTATTGTTATTATTATTATTTTGTTATTATTATTACTCAGTTTATTATTATCATTGTTATTATTAGTTTTTATTATTGTTATTGTTATTCTATTACTAATGACATTATTACCATTGATATTTTTTGTTGTTATTATCTCTGTTAAAGCCATTAGTTTTGATCTGTATTATATCTTTTAATTATTTAGATTGAAGCTCAAGCTTTATATCCATGTTGCATTATTGCTTATCTCTATTTGGAATCCATACTCTCTTTAGTCCTGGTGTCTCATTCTATCCTTCCTGCTTGGATTGTCGCTTGGTGTCACGTGGGTTACAACGACATGTCTGGAGCTTAGAACGTCACCATCAGAGTAGCGCAGCGGAAGCGTGGTGGGCCCATAATCCACAGGTCCCAGGATCCTATTGTTGCTTCTCCTTGCTTTGTTATCTTGCGCTGTTCTTTTGTTTTGATACTATTTAATTTCTTCCATGCCTTCCATTTGACCTCATTGTTATCCACTCCCTTCTTATTTTGGCATTACCACCAAGTTGACTTTTCTTTTGGATCCCTTGTTTGTTACCCTCCCCTAAGTTGCTTTTACCCTGTTCTATGTACCGCCTACGCAAATTTCGAGGACGAAATTTTTGTGTAAGGTGGGTAGGATTTGTAACCCCTATTTTCTTAAATACGTATTTTCTATGTATTTTTGTGTATTTAAAATTTGTAAATTTAGTATTTGTTAAATTCGGCTTGAACTTTACATTTAGAATATTTTCTTGAACAATTATATTAATTTCAAATAATGCAACATTTCAACCTTATTTGCCATTTTCAATTAATCGACTATTTATATTTTAGTCCCAATCTATTATGTTATTTCGATTTGGACTTTAATGAATTTTCTGAACTCAAATCTTATTATTGTATTCACATTATTGTTATCGTTACTATTATTATTATTGTCATTGCTATTATTATTATTATTATTGTTATTACTAATATGATTAGTAGTTTTATTTTATTATTGTTATCTTTGATTATTTATTAAAAATCCAATTTTGTTATTATTATTGTTATTAGTATTATTATTTATGTTGATACGGTTATTATTATTTTTATTTCTGTTAGTTTTAATTGTTCATGAATTAATGTATATGTACATATATAGGTATGTCTTGTAAAGCCTATTCCATTTAATTATCCCCTATTGGATTTTTCACCCCAAAACCCATACCCACTCTCTTATTGGGTCATCTACCCATCTAAACCCAAACCCATAACCCATTATATAAATACCCTTCTAATAAACAACCCTAACCTAATAACCCTACCCCTACCTACTGTGTACACAGCCGCCTACCCTTCTCATCTTCCTCCCGCACTCTCTCTTCAAACCCATCCCCTTCGACCCCGAAGTCGTGCCACCCTTTTCCGCTGCTCCGCCTGGTTGCCTGCCGCTCGCCAGCCCGTCAGCCCACCCCAGCACACAGCACAGCGCCAACCAGTCCTCCTCCCTGGCCCTCTCCCCATGCACCTTTGACGATGCCTCGACCCTCCGACGCTGCCCTCTCCATCTCCCTGTCGCAACACCCCCCGATCACCAGCGCGCCATTGCGACCCTCCCTGCCTGCTCGCATCGCGCCCAACCGCGCTGCGCGTGTGCAGTGTCGACAGCCAGACACCAAGGCCAGCAGCAACAGCCGCAGCCCAGCCCGTCGAAGGTGCCGCCCTGGCCGTCCAGCCCTGCTCGCTGCTAGTTACCGTCGCCATCCTATCTCTCCCGCTCTCTGTGCAGTGAAGGAGGGAAGAAGACAGAAGGTGGGAGATTTAATCTCGGCCATTGGATTCGATCGAGATCTGATCTTGATCAGATCTCATCTTTTCAGCCAGTTCAAATCTCAGCCGTCAAATCCGATCGTGATCATCAACTCAGATCTAAGCAGATCTAGCCGTCCGATCCTTCATTTGATCATCACCAAGCCATTGGATCTAGGTCATCCGATCGTCGATCATCGTGATCGTGATCATCGTCTCCATCATCATCAAGATCTTGATCTCGACCTTTGGATCTCTTTTGATCATCGCGATCGTGATCACCATCTTGATCTTGATCAGGATCTTGATCGTGATCTTGATCTTGATCTTCGATCTCAGCCGTTCGATCGATTGATCACACTTGATCTTGGCCCTTGATCGTGATCGTCTCGTTTGTCTTCTACTTGGTAAGTAAATCATTTGATCCACTTTTTGTTCTCATTCATCAAGTTGTCAATCATGGTAAATTTACTCTTTCGGTACTCTTCTAATTCTTATATGTTTCATATATGTTCGATCTCGACCGTTAGATTCGCTGGATCTTCATCTTGACCTTGATCATCATCGAGATCCGTGCCCGATCGTGATTATCGTGATCGTTTGCTCGTCACCGTGTCATCGGGATTCCGATCCCGCCATTCTCAATTAGCGGATCTAATCGTCGTCAATGAAGGCAAGTATTCCTCTTGTACACATTTTTGTTCTAGTACAAGTATTCCTTGAAAATACTACAAATAGTTAGAAATTGTGACTCCTCCTTGACTGTCGTTGTTGATCAAATATTAAACCTCCGCAATTTCATAATCTTAAGAGTCACAATAATTTCATTGTATTATATTACAACTACTTGAACTCATTTTATCCCCTGAACACATGAAATTAAGGAACCCTAGCTTTGTAGACGTAGGATATGTCTTGTATGTGATGAATTTGCACCCACTAGAGTCGAGAAATAAATATTACTTGTTGTTGTGATAACCATTACCCCGTACTTATATCATACATTAACCTAGACGCCTAATAACAAAATTTTCATGTAACCTATACTAGTTAGACATTTCCACATGTTGCTGTCCTGAATATTATTTGCTGTTTTTGCTACTTTAGCATCAGAATCTGAACCCGAGCTCTGAATAGAAAATGTATCTCTAGATGTCTAAATGTCGATAGCCTCCGGAATTTCCAAATTCGGAGTTACGGTCTAGAAGTTATTGCAGTTTTACTATAGCTGTGTCGGTAGACGCAGATTCGCAAAACTGCTACACACCTTTAGGTTGCGAATTAATTTAACTATGTTAACAGTAAGCGTTTGACTTGCAATTTTAGATTCTGTTGCTGGACACCCTAGAGAACCTTTCCAAATTTTTTTAGAATTAATTAACAACATTTTAGTACTGTTTTGCATGTATGAATTCAAATACACAAATTCTGCCTGAACACATTAGCCGTGTTGTTCAGTGTTTTGACACGTATCACCACAACCTTCTCGTACCTTAATTATATGCGTTGGAACCGGGCAGGAGTCTAGTTTCTAGATCTTCTGACGGATCCAATTTTGCTATTTTGTAGCAACGGGAATCACGGTTTTGGTACAGCAACGTCGTGCTGTCCAGATTTTGGATTTTCGTTGTTCGTGTTATTTTATTCACGTCGACCCTCGAATATGCCATATAATTACCCTAAACTTGTTCCATGTATATGAACCTGATTTCTTGACTTGTTTTGCACACATGTATGCTTGCTTGATAGAATAATAAAAAGTAATAAGCCGGGGTTTAAGGGAAAGACCATAGTAGTGGACAATATAGGTAAGTGTACTCGGAAGAGGGCCCGTGTTTTCCACTTGATACATGTCTCATGAACTAGTATATTATTATTCGATTCATGAACTAGTATATTATTTGATTCATGAATTAGTATATTATAAATCGATTCATGGACTGGTATATTATTGATCCATGAACTAGTATATGTATGATTCATGATTTGTCTTGTTATGACTTGACACATGAACTAGTTATATGATTATCCGATTCATGAGCATGGCTTGCTTGATACTTGATACCTGAGTACACCGCCCTATAAACTCCATTACTAGGCCTAAACGAAATTGTGTTGACTGTAGCAACCATGTAGTAAAAGAATGGATGCATGAAGTGCTACCTAGATAGTAATAACTACAAAACTTGATACATGAAATATGAAACTTGAGCTTGATACATGTAACTTGAACTTGATACGTGTTACTCGATACTTGACAACTTGTTACTTGAGACTTGGCACTTGAATATAAAACTTGACACAAGACTTGATACTTAGACTTGAGACTTGTCACTTGAGGTTAGATATCCTTACAGGTTCACTTGTCACTTGCTTCGCCATTAGTACTTGTTATCCAGCATGTCTACTTGAGTTGTCCTTCCTGCTAGTTAATTCTTGAATCTCCATTACTTTTTGTAACCCTATTATATTCTTGACTCCAATTTTTGGTTCTACATTACTTGTACTCGTTTTTACTATTTGTGACCCTAACTTGCACTAAGGGCATCTCCTCTTGTTTTTCCCCAATGTTTCCCTTTTATATTTATTAAGCAGAGTTTGGAGACGAGCTACCCGCTGGAATTGGTGAGCAAAGGTTCTAGCCTTCAAGTGGAGAAAAGGACTCGATTAGAATACTTGTTTCCTTGAATTATTTATTTTTCTTGAATTATTATTTCTTGCTATTTAAGAACTTGTAACGGGCTGATGTTCCTGAGTTTTAACTTGATCCAGACTTGAAACTATTTGGTTGTTATTATTATATTTTCAATTGTTTCTGTTGTTGAATAAATTATTCATGCATGCTTGGTTATATATATATCTTGTTATATTCTTGTTATGATGCTGAGTCGACCATATAGCTTATGAATGATGTTAAAATCATTCTCTGGGCTTCGTCACGTGCTCGTATTCCATATTTTTGGGAAGCGGGGTATGATATAAATATATATGAAGAGAATTGCTCCATTGCAAACTTCTATTTACACAAACCCGTTGCAAATTCGAGTTTCGGCCATTGGATCAACGATTGTGATCGCCCATCTCTTTCTCTTCACTTAATTGAGGAGAGGGGTAATTTGGGGTTTTCACCCCCAAATAACTCTTCACATCCCCCACTCTTTCACTTATTGTCTTTTTGAACGAACAGTAGTCGTTGTTTCAAACAACGACTTTTTATAACCTAAGTCATTGTTTCAAATAACAGCTTAAGCATAACAAAAGTCTTTTTGAACGAACAGTAGCCGTTGTTTCAAACAACGAATTTTTATAACTTAGGTCGTTGTTTGAAAAAACAGCTAAAGCTTTGTTGGAAACAACAGCTTAAACTTTGTTTCGAACAATGACTTTTTATAACATAGGCCATTGTTTGAAGCAATGGCCTAGGTTATAAAAAGTCGTTGTTTGAAACAACGGCTACTATTCGTTCAAAAAGACAATTAGTGAGAGAGTGAAAGACGTGAAGAGTTATTTGGGAGTGAAAACCCCAAAATACCCCTCTCCTCACTTAAGTGAAGAGAAAGAAATGGGCGGGAGAGATCACAGCCCTTGGATCAAGATGAACATGGTCCAATGGTCGAAACTCAAGTTTGCAACAGGTCTGTGCAAATAGATTCATTTGCAATGGAGCATTCCTTATATATATATATATATATATATATATATATATATATATATATATATATATATATATATATATATATATATATATATATCAATCATAATTTAAGTTCAAAGTGGAATATCGACCTCCATAAGTAGGGGCAGAGTGAAGAGAAAGAAATGGGCGGGGGAGGTCACAGCCATTGGATCCAATGACCGAAACTCGAGTTTGCAACATGTCTGTGCAAAAATACCCATTTGCAATGGAGTACTCCTTATAGGTGGTATGGAGGTGCTATGTTGCAACACTTGTTTTACCCTTACTTATATATATATGAGGAATATAGATCCCTACTTATAAAAGACCTCTATCTATATATATATATATATGCAAACAGACCCATTTTCAATGGAGTATTTCTTATAGGTGGTATGTAGGTTATATGTTGCAACACTTGTTTTACCCCTACTTATATTCCACTTTGAACTTTATATATATATATATATATATATATATATGGTAAAGGGGATATGAGCAACTTGCTCATTTAGTAAATGAGCAATTGATTATGTGACATGCATGTGATACATTGGACAACTAACCCTTTTAAGGATTTTCCAATCACATGTATGCCACATCATCAATTCCTTATTTACTAAATGAGCAAGTTGCTCATACCCCTTTTTCCCATATATATATATATATATATATATATATATATATATATATATATATATATATATATATATATACACCACCTACATACCACCTATAAGTTACACCACATACACCACTCCACCTATAAGTTACCCCTATATATATATATATACTTATAGGTGGTATGTAGGTGGTGTGTGTGTGTGTGTGTGGGGGGGGGGGGGGGGGGGGTAACTTATAGGTGGTATGTAGGTGGTGTATATATATATATATATATATAGGGAAAGGATTGGTTGAGCACTCCTCTAGTGCTCACCGCGTGAACACTAGGCCTTCGGGCGTTCATATCGAAAATCCGAACCGTTCACATTGATATACACATCTAAATTAGTCTAAATATGTAAAATCAAATCATTTGAAATTCATTTGCCCATTCATTGAAGTGTTACAAAATTGTATGGCTGAAAATCATTGTTTTTATAGTAACATGATGGATGGGCAAATGAATTTCAAATGATTTGATTTTACATATTTAGACTAATTTAGATATGTAGATCAATGTGAACGGTTCAGATTTTCGATATGATTGCCCGAAGGCCTAGTGTTCACGCGGTGAGCATTAGAGGAGTGCTCAACCGATCCTTTCCATATATATATATATATATATATATATATATATATATACTAGGTTTGCCCGTTGACACGTGCCTAAGGCACGTCTTCGGAACGGTACACATTGTTTGATCATATAAAATAGTTTTGAAGGTCCAGCAAACATATTATATGAGAAACATTTTGGGGTCCAGCAAAAAACATATTATATATAAAAAAAATTGATTTTTTGAATTATTTTTAAAGTTTTTAAATTTTTAAATTTTTTAATTTTTAAATTTTTAAATTTTTTAAGAATTTTAAAATTTTTATTTTCTTAATTTTTTAAATAGAAGATGGAGGGAAAGAGAGAGAAAAAAAATTAAATAAATATAGGAATTGTTTTGGGTGGGGGATTTGAATTTGAGTTTTGGGGGAAAACTTATGGATGGAAAAATATGTTTTGTGAGATTAGATCTGGGCCATTGATTTTTTGGGGGATTGAAGGAGAGCCACTTGGTAGCTTTCTTTGTGTTTTATTGTATAGACTAGGTTTGCCCGTCGACACGTGCCTACGGCACGTCTTCGGAACGGTGCACCTTGTTTGATCATATAAAATAATTTTGTAGGTCCAGCAAATTAATTGAAGTAGCAAACATATTATATGAGAAACAGTTGGGGGTCCAGCAAAAAACATATTATATTTTTCTAAAAAAAAATTTTGAATAATTTTTAAAGTTTTTAAATTTTTAATTTTTTTAGTTTTCTAATGTTTTATTTTTTAAAAATTTTAAAATTTTTTATTTTCTTAATTTTTTTGAATAGAAGAGGGAGGGATAGAGAGAGAAAAAAGAAAATAAAAATAGGAGTTGTTTTGGGTGGAGGATTTGAATTTGAGTTTTGGAGGGAAACTTTTGGGGGGAAAATATGTTTTGTGAGGTTAGATCTGGACCTTTAATTTTTGGGAGGATTGAAGGAGGACCACTTGATAGCTTTCTTTGTGTTTTATTATATAGATATATATATTATAGTGCCCCGAATTTCTAATATAATATCTTAGAAAATACGTGGCACAATCCCAGCATCAACTTCAATGTAACATTAAACACAACCAACACCAATAAATTTTTTTTTCTTCCAACTTTTATTACAATAATCCTTTACATAGCACAGCGGAATACAAAACATCTCAAAATATATAACTTTCCTTTAATCACAACACTGTCTTTTACAATTTTACACAAAACTCTATTAAATCAATTTATCTCAAAACTATCACGAGCATCCAAACCTCCAAACTCTAAGCAACAACCTGCAACACATGAGGCTAGAGATGATCCCTAACTCCCAAACTAAAGGGGTCAGCCATAAATGGTGTGAGTGACATAAAAACAAACAACATAAACGAACATTTAGCATGGATTCTTAAACAACATGTAATAAACAAGAATACATAAAATATGACGTAGCAAGGAAACATGTAAACAACAAGTGAAACTAAACTAAGTGTCAAGTGTAGAAAACAGGTAACCACATGCATAAAACTAAGTCAAGAAACACAAATTCTATATGCGGACTCTCTAATGCGTACTTGTCGAAGTCTATGCATCCCACTCTACATAGGTTCGGTGCAAGCCCTTAACGTCTCCACATGATAGGGTTCAATCCCCCGCTATGCAACTAATCCTAACACGATGACTACTACGAGATAAAGATAAACTGTGAGTATTAGCCCATGCCCCGATAATTCCGGAGATAGATCCCACACCACAAGTAAGTTACTTGGATAATTCCGGAGATCATCCCACACCGAAAGCAATGACCTCATCACACGAATACCACATGTGCGTCGCCTCGACCCCGATAATTCCGGAGATCAATCCCACACCACAAGTAATTACCTGGATAATTCCGGAGATAAATCCCACACCACAGGTAATTTACCTGGATAATTTCGGAGATAGATCCCACACCACAAGTAAGTTACTTGGATAATTCCGGAGATTGAATCCCACACCGAAAGCCATACTGAGGTACATGACTCATGTTTCCGTTCATCATATCACCACTAGTGCCTGTCCTTATCATTTTTGGGTTATTTAATTACGTAACGAATCTCCTAGAGTTGATGTACCCTACCGGAATTAACTCAAAACTGAACAACCAAAATGCCTCAACAGGCCTAAACATAATGAACTCAACCGCCGTTATACTAGGGTACACATCCTCTAAAGACTCAACTCAAATATCTCAACCAAACTCACATCTTAAACTGCTCAACTTAACATCTTGAAAACATATGTTTAATAGAAGATAAAGTATAGATTAAAACATTTGAAGAATAACTCATTTGAAAGAACCTTCATAAATATAAAAATACATCAGTACCAGTCGACTATAGAAAGCATAAGTCGACTGTCCAGAAAGAAAGTTCCATGATTTTAAGAAAATAAGCTAAGTGTTATAAGTTGACTTACAAAAGTCATAAGCCGACTTACCAGAGTGTTTTAAGTTGACTTATAGAAGTCTTAAGTCGACTTACCAGAGTGTTTTAAGTTGACTTATAGAAGTCATAAGTCGACTTACCAGAGAATTTAAGTTGACTTATAGAAGTCATAAGTCGACTTACCAGAGAATTTAAGTTGACTTATAGAAGTCATAAGTCGACTTACCAGAGAAAAATCTACGATAACTTTGAAAAATAAATACCAAGTGTACCAGTCGACTGAAAAAGTCCTAAGTCGACTGTCCAGAACGGATTTTCAAGGAAACTAAATATCACATCAGCCGGGTCGTACCAGTCGACTGAAAGGTCTGCCAGTCGACTGTCGGCCTACAGACTGCACAGTTTAGGTTGTACATAATAATCAAATTAGAGTTTTCTAAAAGAAATCATTGTT
Organism: Hemerocallis citrina; assembly: GCA_017893485.1. Taxonomy (NCBI): domain Eukaryota; kingdom Viridiplantae; phylum Streptophyta; class Magnoliopsida; order Asparagales; family Asphodelaceae; genus Hemerocallis; species Hemerocallis citrina. The sequence goes on along the minus strand of CM030368.1, from coordinate 65,414,843 downwards.
TACTAAAATAATTTGTATTAAGATAAAAACGTCGATCTCAAAGAATCCCCAGTTTGGGTATGTTTCCTTAATTCAATCAATTTCTCAAAACCTTAATTTTCATGTCAAGATTCTCTTGATTCATAAATCTTCCACTCAAAATTCTCAAAAACTGAATTTCTTCCACGACTCATAACCAAAATCTGATTGTAATCACAAGATTCAATTGTTCATCCAATCCCTTATTGTCATAATCATACTCAAATCCTAAACATGCTTTCTAGCAATAAAATTTATCAATCAAGATCTATTAAGCATTTATAGATTTCACATACATAATACAACAACAACCATTACATCACTCACATACAAAATACACTAAATGAACGAAGATGTCAAAACAAACAACAAAACAATCACGCACATAATTCAAAACAACAAACCAAATTTACATCACTCACATAAAACATACACAAAGCAAAACAACATGTCACTCACCTTTAGAAACGACGAGATCTAACAATAAAACCTCTCCTTTTGCGAGATCCAAAACCTCCTCTTGATCCTCCCAAGAAAAATCACAAAATTCTATATTGTGCAGCGAATGACAGCTGCGTTTTCTTTTCAATACCCGGGATAAGAAGTTTAGGGTTTTTCAAACACTTTTGCAAAATGATCCCTTCAAAATACAACTTCATATATATAGCTCTATTCTTGGAAATTCAATAAAATTCATTTAAATTAGGATTTAAAAGGAAAATATACTCATTAATCTCAACCGGTACTGTTCAAAACGTCCAGAAAGTAAAATTTGCATTTTAACCCCTAAAAATGACAAATTTGCAAAAAGGTCCTTCTTTTCTCAAAATTTGCAAATAGATCCAATTAATCTCAGAAAAATCTGAAAAATAATAAATAAATCCCAAATATTAAATAATGATTTTCTATAAAGAAAATTTGACTTTTAAACTTCTCAAGAAAGTATTTGCATGTGTAAAAAGATAAATTTCCAGAAAATATTTATTAAATCCCCAAAAATCATTTTAATCATTTATAAACCTTTTTAATTTTTTTTTAAAAAATACGGGGTTCTACACACACACACACACACACACACACACACACACACACACACATATATATATCAAATAACGATAAATATGTCAAAAGCAGGTCCAATTACGCCTATATATATCAAATAACGATAAATATGTCAAAAGCAGGTCCAATTACGCCTATTCCTAATCCTAAATAGAATGGAACGACATAGGGATCCATATAGAAACATAGTATCTATTTTCATACGCTCGAATGACACCTTCTCATAATAAGAATGTACATAACCCTATTCTGGTCTGGTCCAGTATGGAATGAACTTATAATCTGACGATCGAGTTGATTCCATGATTGTAAGTTCATAACCCCAGTCTATTTTGGGCGAAACAGTGTTAGGATTGTGTCTTGTATACTCGTTGTTCAGATTAAAAGAAGGTAATCTGAAGCACGGAGGTCGAAGCATCGAAGCGAGTAGAAGGAAAATAGTAGCAGCAGCAGGTGTAGGCTAGTTGTGGTCGACCGGTCTTGGTGACAGTCGACCGCACCCCCCGACCGCTCATTGTACTGGGAAGTCAGAGAGTGGTACGATCGACTGGTTTTGTTGGACGGTCGACCGCCCGCGGCGCTGATTCATTTTTGGGCTTCGATTTGTTAAGGTCGGTTCAGCCCAATCTTCAACTCCAAGTTAGATCGTGCGGCTCCTATTCAGTTACTTCTTTTCCAGGTTTTATCGGACGACTGAGGATCAAGATTAGACCTAGGTTTTCTCTCTATTCTTCTATATATATTGTAAACTCCTCCAATATGAGAGGGAGTAATTCATAGATTCTTTTCTCCATTGCAAAGAGAGGCTCGAGAGAGAGATAGTTCTTGGTGGGTGAGTTTAATTCCTTGTGTCAAGTGAACCGGTAACTCCTTATAATCTCTTCTAGTTGAATATCAGATCTCCCTATATTTTCTCCCGGATTAAGCAAAAGCTAACCGGGATAAGTCATCGTTATTGTGTTTGTGTTAGTTTGGTGGATCTACTTGCTTGCTTAATTTATTCGCCTCGTCTACTTCGACTTCCTCATTGCTCTAATTAGTTTCCGCTGTGACCAGAGGGCGTTTGTTGACGCCCCAATCCCAACAACTAGTATCAAAGCTTCAGGTTTCCGAGTTCCTTGGTTAAGATGACAGGCCACAGTATTTTGAAGATCAATCAGTTTGATGGTAAGATCAATTTCAATCTTTGGAAGACTGACATGTATGACGTTCTTGTTCAAGAACGATTGCAGTCATTAGTAAAGAAGAAGGAAAAGCCAACTGATATGAACGATGATGTTTAGGAAGATATTCGTGAAAGAGCCATAAGTCTAATCCAACTATCCTTGGTGGAGGAGGTCAAGTGCAAATTTCTTGAAGAAACAGACGCGACGAGTCTGTGGGAATGACTCATAACTGACTACTCTGGTTCATCGTTATTAGATCGGATGCATTGGAAGAGGAAGTTATTCCGTTTATCTATGAAAGAAGGTACCGATCTCCAAGACCACATTACAGATTTCAAAAAGGTATTATTTGAACTTAAGGTCGCAGATGTGTGTGAGGAAGATAAAGGTTTCAACCTGATATATTCACTGCCGGATTCGTACGAGCCTTTGATCACGACCATGCTACACGGTAGATTTGCCAAGGAGAGTATTTCGGTAGATGGTGTAATCAAAGCATTGAAGGAAAATCAACTTAGGAAGGAGACCCATAATCTGCATCGTCTATTCCTACAAGTTGTCTAGCAGTGGATGGTCCTTCGGGGGGAAGACAAAGTGCTTTGCAAAAGGATTCGATTCGTTGCCGATATTGCTAGAGGCCAGGGCATATCAAGAAAGATTGTTGGAAATTGCAGAATCAGGAGAATGCAAAGAACGGGAGTTCAGCCAATGTGGTTAGTGCCTTTGATTCAGGCGATTCGTGTCTTTTTGTTTCAAATTGTATAGAAGTAGATTCTAGTTGGTTTCTTGACTCAGGGAGTTCTTCTCATATTTGCTCCGAGAGGGAGTTGTTTTCTACTTATAAGTTTACTACGGGGCATTGGGTGACAACGGGAACTGGAGAGATTTGTGAAGTAGTGGGTGAGGGGACAGTTGAGTTGAAGATGCCAGGTCTACACATGTTCACTTTAAGGGATGTTTTGCATATTCCTCTGCTGAAACGGAATCTGATTTTCTTGGAAACTCTTGATGCACGGGGCTGCAAGTACACAGCTCGAGGTGGAGTTCTGTCTATTTTTCAGGGTCGTTGTAAGGTGATTAGAGGTATGAGAATGGTTGGGCCAAGTCAAAACAATCTCTACAAGCTTTGGAGAATTCGAAATACTTGTGCAAGTGTTGCTCCTTTTCCCAGGTATTCCCGCAAGCTCAGCTAGTTTTCTGCAACTAGATTCATCGAGATGAGACCACGACGTTCGAATATCGTCGAGAGGTGGAGAAAGCCTAAGGGTAGGTGGAGTTCGTGCGGAGTTTGGCAACTTCGTGAGTACATCTACGGTGGTGGGCCTTTGAGGGGCTGCACTGGATTTGGTGAGATTGGGTAGAGATCAATTCAACTAGAAGAAGAAGCTATTGTTCTAAGTTTTCTTTGCAAGTGGAATTTGTTAGAGTTTGGAGATGAGTAACACATCATGTGATAGCACTCGTATGCAATCCAAGGTGGAGTTTGTTAGGATTGTGTCTTGTATACTCGTTGTTCAGATTAAAAGAAGGTAATATGAAGCACGGAGGTCGAAGCATCGAAGCGAGTAAAAGGAGAATAGCAGCAGCAGTAGGTGTAGGCTAGTTACGATCGACCGGTCTTGGTGACAGTCGACCGCACCTCCCGACCGCATCCCCGACCGCTCGTTGTATTGGGAAGTCAGAGAGTGGTACGGTCGACTGGTCTTGTTGGATGGTCGACCGCCTGTAGCGCTGATTCGTTTTTGGGCTTCGATTTGTTAGGTCGGTTCAGCCCAATCTTCAACTCCAAGTTAGATCGTGCGGCTCCTATTCAGTTACTTCTTTTTCAGATTTTATCGGACGACTGAGGATCAAGATTAGACCTAGGTTTTCTCTCTATTCTTCTATATATATTGTAAACTCCTCTAATATGAGAGGGAGTACTTCATAGATTCTTTTCTCCATTGCAAAGAGATGCTCGAGAGAGAGAGATAGTTCTTGGTGGGTGAGTTTAATTTCTTATGTCAAGTGAATCAGTAACTCCTTCTAATCACTTCTAGTTGAATATCAGATCTCCCCATATTTCTCCCCGGATTCAGCAAAAGCTAACCGGGATAAGTCATCGTTGTTGTGTTTGTGTTAGTTTGGTGGATCTACTTGCTTGCTCAATTTATTTGCCTCATCTACTTTGACTTCCTCATTGCTCTAATTAGTTCCTCTGTGACCAGAGGGCATTTGTTGACTCCCCAATCCCAACAAATAGATCTACTAATTCTTTTATTCCAGTTAGTAAGAGGGATCTTGAACTAAGAAATAGTCCTAGAAGCTAAAAAGGGGTATCTTGATCAATTGCAAGAACTGGTTTCATTGATATTCCTGGTATAGTAGATGCTATGAGACATACAGTCATAGTACATTCGATGGAATTGTTTGATCATAAAGGAGATCTTCTATAATTTTGTACGTGATGGGTTATTTCTTGGTTTCGTCCAGTCATTAATAACTTTATTATTTTTATATAACAGTAGATGGAAACAACGCTCGTAAGGAGTCCTATTGAAACCAAGAAATATAGGTATGCCTGCCATCCACACCAGAATAGATGGAGTTTTCCGAAAAAACCTGCTAGTGGAGGAAGACCTCCTTGGGATAAGAGACATAGGGCTAAAGAGAAAGCCAAAAAGGATCTTTCGTGTATAATCCTACAAAATCTCGAATGTTATCAGTTCCGGTACGTAGACCAAATGATACAATGCGAGCAAAAGTTCCTAGATTCATGGAGATATAGAACAACATATAAGTTATCATGCTTGCATATCCATCATTTGAGTCTCCAACAATTATTCGAATAATTACTATCCGATTTGACCAATGGACGAATATGCAAGCATACGTTTCATGTTTGTTTGAGTAATAGCAATGAGATTCTCCAATATCATGCAAAGAATAGCTAGGATTTCCAAAAGAAGATGTCATTTGTTTGATGAGAAATAAAAAGGAATATTGAAAATTTGCGTGGCTGAAGATGAAGCAGCTACTTTCGAAGTAACAGAAAGAAAAGCAACGACTGGAATGGGAGAGTCAGAGTTGAAAAGAGGATTCCTCACTTATTTTTTGCATTCAAAACCGTGCATGAGAATTTCATCTCGCACGGCTCCTAAGTGATAAAAGAAAGAAGAACTCATCTTCTTTCTTTTGTGATTACCTTCCTCGCATATGTATAGGACCGAATCCATTCGATTTCTAAAAAAGGATACTAATCCTTAACTTTTCGAGGAATCCTTCATCAGTGGTTGTGAATGACTGACTTTTTCAATCTTTCGACCTCAGTTCTGTAGGAGCAAGTCAGAAAGATTGAGAAATGGAACCATCTGATTTGATTCATTCTCAATAGCCATGAGATGATCATCTTAGGGTGATCCTTTTGTCAATGGATGTCTCTATTACACTCGTAGTCTCTGAAGGATGAGAACCAACTAAGTAGCATCTACATCGATAACTCAAGTATTGTATACGTCATTAGTATGATCCTTTGTAAGAACTACCCGTAATAACGAACCTGCAAAATGGATCTGTTTATCATAAAGAGATTCATTGTTCCTGACCCTGCTTCACCTTAATTGTTATTTGAACAAAAAGTTCACAAAAAACTTTTGGTAAAAGTTATGTCTTGGTCCGAGTGGGGATATCATTTCTCTTTTGCAAGTCTATGGAGTTTTGAAAAATCCAAACATCTGAGAGATAGATATAGGGGTAGGAATTTGTCAAGCGAACCACACTCTATAGTATACGTCAGGAGTCCATTGATGAAAAGGAGCTGGGGAAGGCTTGAACCCAATTCCTGCAGTGATGGATATAAGCGCAATTGAAATTCCTGAGGAGTTATACATTTGTGTATTGATAAGACCATTCTCTATTTCTTGAAGCTCAATCCCCCCCTCAGATGAACCATATAGCCAAAAGAAACCATGAACCAAAATAGAAGAGCTTGCCCCACCCATTAGTAAATATTTTGTAGTAGCCTCATTAAATCGTACATCTCTCTTGGTATATCCAGATGATAGGTAGGAACATAAACTGAAACATTCTGGAGCTACAAAGATAGTTATTAAATCGTTAGCACCACATAAAAACATTCCTCATAGAGTAGTTGTTAATACGAATAAAAGAAACTCTGTTATAGCCATTTCTGTATATTCAATGTACTCTACGGATAGAGGAATACATAGAGTTGAACATAGTAAAATAAGAAATAGAAAGATTTCGTTGAAATTGTTCATTTGGAAATTTCCCGAAAAGCTAATTATAGGTTCTTCTGACCATCGGAACAATAGGGCCATTATGCTCATTACTATACTTGTGGGAGAGATGAAATAGAACCAAGGTCTATCTTTTTTATCAGAGGTTAAATCGATCATCAAAAGAAGAATTAAGCCAAAAATTAGGATACATTCTGGGAAAATGAAACTTCCATTGAAGAGAATCAAATGAAACGCTTTCATAAAAATTCTCGTAGAATCGAGAATGAAGTTTTCATTCTGTACATGCCAGATCATGAATTAGTAACTGCATCCAATCTCCAAAAATGTCCCAATTGTTTCGAACTTTCTATTTTTTGAATTGGATATTTACGGAATCCCCATGAATAGGATTAAACCTTATTCCATGATATTTCCATAAGGTTTCTCTTTCTTATTCTTAAGCAAGCCCTCGAGAGTGTTTCGTTGATCCATGATTTATCTTTCATCTTTCTTTTCCTTTTTGTTTGTTTCGAGAAAGATGTCGATCAATTCTGATTCTTTCTTTTTCTATTGATTCTTTTCCGATCGAGATGTATGGATCGATGGATCTACATATCTATATAGATCTTGTTCATGGATTAACGAAAATGTACAAAAGCTTTATTTGCTTCTGCCATTCTATGAGTCTCTTCCTTTTTGCGTATGGCATCACCACTCCCTTTGGCAGCATCTACTAATTCGGAACTTAATTTGAAAGCCATATTTTGACCCCGGGTGTTTTCGGGATGCCCCTAATAACCAACGAATGGCAAGTGATTTTCCTTGTGTAGATCCTATTTCAATAAGAACTTGATGAGCCGATCCGCATACACGTCTTGCTTTTACTGCTATATCGGGAGTTACTCCACGTATTGCTTGACGTAAAACAGATAGTGGATTTGTTTTTGTCTTTTGTTGAATCTTTTTCTCAGCTCGATAGATAATTTGATATGCCAATGATTTTTTTTCGCATTTCAGAATATGATTAACCAACATGCTAACTAATTGATTACAATAAATTGGATCGAATTTTGTAGTTTTTTTTCTTCTGCAGTACCTCGACGTGACATGAGTGTGAAAGAGGTACCAGAATCAGTTTTCTTTTTATAAGGGCTAAAAACGAATCACTTATTTTGGATTTTTGACCCCATATTTAGAACACCCTTGTTGGCGATCTTTTACCCCGATAGCATCTAGGGTTCCTCAAACAATGTGATATCTCACAACTGCTAAATCTTTAACCCTTCCTCCTCTTACTAATACTACAGAATGTTCTTGTAAATTGTGGTCAATACCAAGTATATAAGAAGTGATTTCAAATCCAGAGGTTAATCGTACTCTGGCAACTTTACATAATGCAGAGTTTGGTTTTTTGGGGGTGATAATGAAAAAGTTGACAGATAAGTCATCCTTACTGTCACTCTACAGAACCGTACATGAGATTTTCACCTCATACGGTTCCTCGTTCAATTCTTTCAAAGTAATTGGATCTTTTTCTTCGTTCGAGTATCTCTTCCCTTCTTCCACTCTGCCCCGAAGAGTAACTAAGACCAATTCATTCACGTTTTCATGTTCCAATTGAACACTTTCCATTTATGATCAAAGGAGAAGATTATTCTTTTTACCAAACATATGCGGATCAAATCACGATATTCTAATTCTATTAATTTTAATCTAATAAGAACAAGAGATCTTTCTCGATCAATCCCTTTGCCCCTCATTCTTCGAGAATTAGAAAGATCCTTTTCGAGTTTGAATTTGTTCATTTGGAATCTGGGTTCTTCTATTTTCTACTTATTTTTTTTCTTCTTTTCTTTAATTTCAATTTCATTTTGATTTTCTTTCCCTCTCTTTTCTTTTTATTCCCTTCCATCATTCCTTAAGTCCCATAGGTTTGTTGATCTTGTAGAATCTGACCCATTTTTCTCGTCGAGGGAGGGAAAGAAATCAGATTGATTTTTCGATCAAAACTACTATGTGAAATGAAATCTTCAGTTTTTTCCTCTTCCTCTATCCCTATCCCATAGGTACAATGTTGAAATCAATAGAGAACCTTTTCTTCTATATGAATCGATATGATTACATTCCAATTCCTTCCCGATATCTTCCAAGGAAAAAACCGAATTGGATCCAAAATTGACGGGTTAGTATGAGCTTATACATGCGGTTATGCACTTTTCAAATAGGAATCCATTTTCTGAAAGATCCTGGCTTTCATGCTTTGGTAAGTCTTCTGAGATCCTTTCGATGACCTATATTGTGTTGAAGGGATATCTATATGATCCGATTGATTGTGTAAGGCCCGCGGTAGCAACGGAATCGGGGAAAAAAGACAATTCTTTTCTATTAGAATTCTATTTAGATTAGAATTTTAGTATTAGTTAGCAAACTCGGCTCGGTGGAGTCCCTTCTTCCATGATGAACTGTTGGCACTAGTCCTACATTTTTTCTCTGTGGACCGAGGAGAAAGGTGGCTCAGCGGGAAGAGGGTTGTACCATAAGAGAAGCAAGGAGGTCAACTGCTTCAAATATACAACATGGATTCTGGCAATGCAATGGAGTTGGACCCTCATGCAGATCCGAACGAATAAGTCTTTCCACAGAGGTAAATCTTTGCCTGCTAGGCAAAGAGGATGGCAAGTTACAAATTCTGTCTCGGTAGGACATGTATTTCTATTATATGATACTATGAAATTCATAAATGAAAATGAAAAAATGAAGTAGTTAATTGTAGCGCCCTGAGTTTCTAATATAATAACTTAGAAAATACGTGGCATAATCCCAGCATCAACTTCAATGTAATAGTACACATAGCTCAAAACACAAATAATTTTATTCCAAACTTTTATTACAACAATCTTTTTCAAAACACAGCGGAAATACAAACACCTTGAATTACAACTTTCTTTTCACAATACTTCTTTTTTTACACAAATTTACACAAAGCTCTATTACATCAGTTTATCTCAAAACTAACTCAAGCATCCAAGCCTCCAAACTCTAAGCAACAACCTGTAACACATGAGGCTAGAGATGATCCCTAACCCCCAAAACTAAAGGGGTCATCCATAAATGGTGTGAGTGATATAAACAATAACAAAATAAACAATAAGCATGGATTCTTAAACAACATGTACTGAACGAGAGAACGGTACTAAATTGAGGCAAACTTTGAATATTAGATATGACCCCAAAATAACAGGGGCCAAGGTCAGCCAGTGAGACGATGGGGGATAAGCTTCATCGTCGATAGGGAAACAACCCAGATCACCAACTAAGGCCCCTAAATGACTGCTCAGTGATAAAGGAGGTAGGGGTGCAGAGACAGCTTGGAGGTTTTCCTAGAAGCAGCCACCATTCAAAAGAGTGCGTAATAGCTAACTGATCGAGCGCTCTTGCGCCAAAGATGAATGGGGCTAAGCGATCTACCGAAGCTGTGGGATGTCAAAATGCATCGGTAGGAGAGCATTGCACCTTAGAGGGAAGCGCCCGCGCAAGCAGGTGTGGACGAAGCAGAAGCGAGAATGTAGGCTTGAGTAACACAAACATTGGTGAGAATCCAATGCCCCGAAAACCTAAGGGTTCCTCCATAAGGTTCGTCCATGAAGGGTGAGTCATGGCCTAAGATCAGGCTGAAAGGCGTAGTCGATGGGCAATAGGTGAATATTCCTATACTACCCCTTGTTGGTCCCGAGAGATGGAGGAGGCTAGGTTAGCTGAAGAATGGTTATCGGTTCAAGGACACAAGGTGACCCTTCTTTTTCAGGGTAAGAAGGGGTAGAGAAAATGCCTCAAGCCAATGTCTGAGTACCAGGCACTACGGCACTGAATTAACCCATGCCATACTCCCAGGAAAAGCTCAAATGACCTTCAATAAAAGGGTACCTGTACCCAAAACCGACACAGGTGGGTAGGTAGAGAATACCTAGGGGCACGAGACAACTCTCTCTAAGGAACTCGGCAAAATAGCCTCATAACTTCGAGAGAAGGGGTGCCTCCTCACAAAGGGGGTCGCAGTGACCAGGCCCGGGCGACTGTTTACCAAAAACATAGGTATTCGCAAAGTCGTAAGACCATGTATGGGGGCTGATGCCTGCCCAGTGCTGGAAGGTCAAGGAAGTTGTTGATCTGATAACAGGGGAGCCAACGACCGAAGCCCCGAAAAACAGTGGCCGTAACTATAACGGTCCTAAGGTAGCGAAATTCTTTGTTGGGTGAGTTTTGACCCGCACAAAAGGCGTAACGATCCGGGCACTGTCTCGGAGAGAGGCTCGGTGAAATAGACATGTCTGTGAAGATGCAGACTACCTGCACCTGGACAGAAAAACCCTATGAAGCTTTCCTGTTCCCTGGGATTGGCTTTGGGCCTTTCCTGCGCAGCTTAGGTGAAAGGCGAAGAAGGCCTCGTTCCGCCGAGAGAGGGGGGGGGGGGGGGGGGGCGAGCCACCAGTGAGATACCATTCTGGAAGGGCTAGAATTCTAACCTTGTGTCAGGACTTACGGGCCAAGGTACAGTCTTAGGTAGAAATTTTGTATGGGGCGTAGGTCTCCCAAAAGATAACGGAGGTGTGCAAAGGTTTCCTCGGACCGGACGGAGATTGTCCCTCAAGTGCAAAGGCACAAGGGAGCTTGACTGCAAGACCCACCCGTCGAGCAGGGACAAAAGTCGGCCTTAGTGATCCGACGGTGCCGAGTGGAAGGGTCATCGCTCAACGGATAAGAGTTACTCTTAGGATAACAGGCTAATCTTCCCCAAGATTTCACATCGACGGGGAGGTTTGGCACCTCGATGTTGGCTCTTCGCCACCTGGGGCTGTAGTATGTTCCAAGGGTTGGGTTGTTCGCCCATTAAAGAGGTACGTGAGCTGGGTTCAGAACGTCATGAGACAGTTCGGCCCATATCCCTGGTACGAGAGGACCGGGAAGGACGCACCTCTGGTGTATCAGTTATCGTGCCCACGGTAAATGCTGGGTAGCCAAGTGCGGAGCGGATAACTGTTGAAAGCATCTAAGTAGTAAGCCCACCCCAAGATGAGTGCTCTCCTATTCCGACTTCCCCAGAGCCTCCGGTAGCACAACCGAGACAGCGACGGGTTCTTTGCCCCTGCATGCGGGGACGGAGCGACAGAAGTATTGAGAATCCAAGATAAGGTCACGGCGAGACGAGCTGTTTATAATTACGATAGGTGTCAAGTGGAAGTACAGTGATGTATGCAGCTGAGGCATTCTAACAGACCGAGAGATTTGAATCTTGTTCCTACATGACATGATCAATTCCATCAGGCACTCGCCATATATTTTCTTAGATTGTGCAACTATTTGACAACATGAAAAAACAAAAAGCTCTGCCCTCCTTCTCTATCTATCCAAGGGAGGGAAAGGCAGAGGCCTTTGGTGTCCCTTTCAGTCAAGAATTAGGGCCTCACAATTACTAGCCAAATATGCTTTTCTCTCATGCCTTTCTTCGTGCATGGTTCGATATTCTGGTGTCCTAGGCGTAGAGGAACCACACCAGTCCATCCCGAACTTGGTGGTTAAACTCTAATGTGGTGACGATACTGTAGGGGAGGTCCTGCAGAAAAATAGCTCGACGCCAGAATGATAAAATGCTTAAAACCATTTATTTTACTTTTTCAATTTCAATAGATTAAAGAGAAAAATTCAAAATGCAAAGGTCGTCTTATTCAAAACCCTAATTATGACATCTCTTCTCTCCCACTTCACACCCTGGAATGCGCTGTTCTTAATAGAGAGAAACGCGCTTTCACATCTTCTTAACCCAAAACAAAATCTTAAAGATTTTTCCTTCTTGTTTTTGTGTCACTTTATGTTTATCCGTTTACATTTATTATTACTTTTCGTATTATTGCAACTATTATTTTCTTTATTTATTATTTCTATTATACTTTGAATTTTGCTTATGAAATTTTCTTATGTGCATTCATTTTATATGATTTGATTTTTGTGATACTATATTTTTCATTATCTTATATTATCCTACATATTTCAATATATATTTAACAATATTGAAATATTCTACTCATGCAAATATGACCTACCATTTTGTTTTATTATCTACATTCGATACTATTGTTATTGCATATCATCTACTAATTTGTTTTGTTATATTCACTTTTACTATTAATCGCTACTCATAAATTTTGTATTTTTGCTCTTCTTCAATATAGTACATACACTACATAATTATTTTTTTTATTTGTGTTTTCATCTCGTGCATATGCTTTACACAATTTTCGTCTTAATATTATAAATCATTTTCAATACTACAAATTTTGTATATTCTATATTTAAAGTCTATCTATTTTAATATTTTATCGTCATAATTTCCTACTTTATTTGCAACTTTTCCATCCACTTTTATATCACTGATTTCAAACAGAATACTATATTTTATTAAACATCCCAATATCCGAGAGTATATGGCGATTACATCTATCCATCTCCCGTTTTTGTGCAACCTGATGTCGAGAGGGCAAATCTGCAACTAGACGTCAATAGAGGCAAACTGCAACTGGGCGTCGGAGAGGCAAAGTCTGCAACCGAATGTCCAAAAGGCAAACTGCAATAAGATGTCGTAGAGGCAATTATGCAACTTGAGGTTGAGGAGGTAAGCCTGCAATTGGACACCGATGAGGCGAACTTACACCAGAAGGAGATTTTCTACTTAGATAACCCCTACCCTATTTTCTATAATATTTACATACCACTATTCTATTTTTGTACTAGATTATACTATTTTACAGCCTAACATTATATTATTTAAACTGATTTCTATCCTACTTGTGTATTTACTACTTAATATCGACTATCTTCTTCCTAATATTTTGAATCTTTTAGCATTTCATACCGCTTTATCGTATTCTATTTTGCTATTAACTTATCTTGAATTTGGTGTCTACTCACCTAACAAAAGAATAAAATTGGTATTTATACTTTTCTTCAATTCGTAAGTTATTTCTATATGATTAGTTTTCGCACTATTTCAATTATATGTTATTACTTTTACTACTATGATGTTTTGTTTTACTCCTACAAACTATTTATAATTTTCATGTCATAATATTGGTTGTCTCTCTCTATAATTTTTAAGCCTATATACGTATTTAAATTTTGTATATTAGTTTTTCCTGCTCTACTTGACAATTCAAAGTATTTTGATGTATGCCTCCTATATCTTTAAATTTTCAAATCGTATGTATAATTATTATAGTTACTTACAAATTATTTTATTGGTATACAAAATCATTTTTTATGTTGTCTGTGGTTTTAACTAAAATTTCATCCTCGTTTGTTTTTTTTCAAATTGTTATCCAATAGTTTTCTTTTAAAATTGCTAATTCAATTTTTGTCATACGGTACCAATTCAGTTTGCGATTTTATTATTCTATCGCTTATTACTTTGAAAGATTTTGACTACTAGACCTACTTATAGATTATCTATTAACTATGTTTCTCTTTATTGCATTGTTTTCCGAACTATTCCGGAATTAACGATTTAATTGATTTTTCCTTTTATCTAATGGCTTACCTAATATTATTTTTGCATGAAAATTTCTCTCAATCCATCATGTAATTTGTCACATTTCTTTTCTTATGTTATTTTTCTAGTTTTATTGTTTTGTTCTTATAAAATTTTGATGCTCATAGTTTTCGTATATAGAGTTTGTCTTGTTTTTCCTCATTGCATAATTTTATACTACATTTGTTTTTCTTAAAGTTTGCAGTTTTCTAAATACAATAATGATATTTTCTTTGGCGTGTACAAAATACAACATTTACCCTAGCGAGTTCCGGGGACGGAACTATTCTAAGGGGGGAAGAGTGTAACACCCCACAAAATTGGAAATAACAATTTTGCCCTCATGTGTTACGCACGTGTATTTTGTACCGTTACTGGTAATGTTTGTAACATATTTCACTACGTATTTTGATTCGACTATTTATGCATTTCTCGTATTGATTTTATCCTATTTTGAGTCAACTCGAATATATATTTCAATCTTGATATTTTTACGTACTTCTTACGTATTTTAATGCACCTATCGGTTATGTGTTTTGACCGCTACGTGTAACATTTTCTACGTGTTTAAATTATTTATTTTAGATATTCAAATCAATTTTTACAAACGGAAATTCATTTTTCCTTATTTTGTTTAAAATATTATTATACGTGCTTTCTACGTACATAACAATTACGTCGTGCAATACATAAAATTAATAAATATATTTTTTTATATTGTATTATCTTTAATATTTTTCCATTGATAAAGTCAAATTTCGTATTTTGTTATTTTTACGTACAACGCACGTGCTTTCGGCAAACGTATTGTGGGCGTGTTCGTTTTCAAAAATAAATTCTGAAATGTGTGTCTATTTTATTTGTGCATGAAAAATTATAATTTTTAAATTAAACTAATTTTATATGCATCTTATATACTATATACATATGTTTTAATTTATATAAAAATATTTAATTGAAGGAAGTGTGTGCTCGTGCAAGCACGTGCTAATTTTTCCATCTCTATTTTTCTTACTCTCATTTCTAATTTTAGCATGCATAGGTCTTTTATTTAGTCTTTCATTAAACCCATGGACCTAAGAATAGGTTATAGCCCACCAGACTAATTAATTACTTAATTAAAAAGCAAGCCCACTAGACAAGCCCATTTAATTAAATTCTATTTTTAGTTGTGCATGGATTCACACATGACATGTAACAACTTTTAATACACATTTAAAAACTATAGGAATTGTATTAAATTTTGTGTATGTGTGTGCACTAGTGCACAACACGTGCACATGTTAGATGAAGAGATGGAGAGTGGTCGGTTTTGGGAGTTTGGAAGAGGAGGGGTTGGGGGTTATTAAAGGTGAAGAGTTGGAGGAGTTAGGAAAGTGAAGAGTTGAGTAATTTATTAGGTGGAGAAATTTGCATTTTAGCCCTTCACTTTGTACTATAAATACACCCCCATTCTTCTTCACATTTCACACCTAAAATGAACCAAATTAAAGAGAGGAAAAAGAAAGAGAGAAAGAGAGTGTTCTTATGCATTGGAGGCTTGTTGGAGAGCTCTTGCTAAGAGGAGAAGGAGTAGGAGTTGCTTTGTCAGAGCTAGGAGCTAGGAGTTGTGTTTCATCTTCCTTGTTCTCAAATTCTTCATAAGAGGTGGGTGGTCGTTGTACTTTCTAATTCATAGGTTGAGCATGCTAGAATATGACATTAGTATTGTAGATCAAATTGATGTGATGTGAGTGATCTTGTGCTTTCTAAAATGTAGAAAATACATGCTAATATATTATATGAGTAGTATAGATAAAGTTGATGTGACAATTAGAGAACAAATATATACTTTTATGTGTGCTATGACTTGTTGAAATTTTGATATGATTAAGAAACTAATTGACATCATGTTAGTTGAAAATGAGAAAAAGAAACAATAAGTTATTACCATGAACAAATGTGCATGTTGAGTAATTGTATGAAACTTATAGATTTTTCCTTGTGGTTAAAATGAACTTTTGTAAAGTAAAATTGATACACATAGAATCATTTTAAATTGTTTGTAAGAGATGCAAGTTGCCATTTTTTTGATTAAAATAAAGAAATGAAATTCATGTTTATTAATGAGAAGAAATCATTTGAAATATGTCAAAAAATACAAGTTTGGAAATTCGTGAATTACTGATTTCAAGTAAACTCAGTATAAGTGAGATAATTATAATCAATTAGAAAGATTAGATCAAATGAAAAATTGAGTTTGTAAAAATAATTGAATAACAGTACAGTTGAACAAAAGCCTATTAGTATAACTCTATATCAGAAATCGCACTTGGACTTATTGGTTAGTCGGTGCACCATAAGTCATTACTGTGCTTGTGAGAGATCTTGGGTTCGAAACTTGTTATACACACTTTATTTTGTTTTTATTCAATTAAATCCGAAACTCAAAATTGAGTATATAGGGATTTCGTTATGGCTTCTGGACAATTAAGTCACTTGGGCTTAGTGGCTTTTGGTGTGTGCTTTGGGCACCTACTGTAGCTCACGGTTGGTCTTGGGTTCGAAACCCTATGGCCACATTTTTTTTTTTTGATTTTTTTAATATTTTGAGTGGGTTTTCATGCAAATAAAAATTTGGAAAAAAAATGTAATGTTCATATAAAATGATATAAGATTTACTAAAAATAGTTTTAGAATTTTTCCTGTATATTGAGAAGTTAAAAAGGAGAAATTGAGATAGAAAATGAGTTTTGACTTAAAAATTAATTATTAAAGAGTATGACATTTATTTTAGAAGAAGAGTAAAGTATTGTGGTGTGAATTGAATTCTCTTGAAGAAATTATACACTTATTTGGTTTAAGAAAGGTTGATGTGGTTGTGGTTGAGATATATTATATGTGCTTATGTTGCTAAAGAGACTTAAAGTGGATGAATCTATTATGAGTTCATGAAAAGAATAATTGCTTTTGAAAGATTATGAATGAATAAATGAATTATGAATAGTGCTAAGATAAGACATTGATCAAATTATGAATAAGTTGAAGATAAGAATACTTTGAGTTTAATACATGATTATTGAAGGGTATGAGTACCCATGGATTCTTGTACATGAAAGGTTGTAATCTAGAGTTTAGTGAGACCTCGGGTACCGGCTTTGTTGAATTAAAAGATTAGAATTATATTTTGAGATAAGGCCATGGAGCTATCTCTGTATTTATGATTAAGTCCGGTAGGGGGTAAAACTAACTCTAGGTATGGTAATTTATCATGTCTTGAACTTAAGAACTAGGCACATAAGTGAGATGTTGTAAACCTGGGCAAACGTAAGTGGGGCACTCTATATAGTCGGGCAGTGTACTCCGGGACTGAGGTTGCTTCGATGGAGACGTGCTTTTATTTTAAATCCGGGACTATGCTTAGTCGGGCGGATAGTTTGCCGTACTCCAGTGTATATACGTATACCGGGGCTAGAGGGGCACTTACGGGAGGTTCGCACGACGAGGAGTCTGTATAACTGTAACCTTTGTTTCCCCAAATCCGTATTTTCTGTATTTAAAATTTTCGTAAATTATTTTACCGCTTTCAAATTCTTTTGTCAAAATGTATTTTTGGATCTTTCGTTAAAGTCTATTTATAACCGATGATTTTATTTGTGGCTATTTTCCAATGAATTTGTGTAGTAATTCAAATCCTATTATTTTTATTACTATTGCTATTATTATTATTATTTCGGTTATTCTTATTCTTTTTCTTATTCTTTTAACTCGACTAAAACAAAATGTATCTTGCAAATTATATATAGCCATTTATTTTGGAAGCCACTTATTTTATTATTATTATTATTATTATTATTATTATTATTATTATTATTATTATTATTATTATTATTATTATTATTATTATTATTATTATTATTATTTTATTATTTTGAGTGTTAACTAATTTAGTATATTATTATTTATTGGATTTTTTAGTTAAAACCCTATACACATTTAACCCATCTGCATATATGCCCTTCAACCCTGTTTACTCTAAACTACCCAATACCCGTTATTATCCCCAGACCCGTTACTCCACACTCGAAACCCACTTCCGTCCTATTAACCCTAACATATACTATACCTCCACCTATATATTTACCAATGTTAACCTAAAGCCTATTCATCTTCCCTTTACAGCCGTCTTCTCCCCTACCCCGTCTCCTCCTCTCTCCCTGTCCCCTGCACCCCCCTCTTCCTCTATCTGCCTCTCCCGATTCTCTCTCCGGCTGTCGCAACCCCACCGTGACACAACCACCCTCTCCTCCTCCCAACCTCAACCCCCGTGCTGCTCCTCCTGCGACGGCAGCAGCCAGCTGTCATCCCGGTGCACCCTGGCCGTCGCTCCATCCCCCTGGCATTCGGCGACAACGGTCGTGACCATCCCCTGTGCGCGACCCTCCCTGTCGACACCCCTCGGTGCCACCCTCGCGACCCCCCAGTCGCGCTGCCCTGCGACAACACCCCCACATCGCCCTGCTCCAGCGCCAACAGCCGCGGCTACACCCCTGCTGCAGCCAGTCACGCTATGCCTTTCCCCGATGCCCTGTCCCCCGTGCCGCGACCTTCTGTCGCAGCCCCCTGGCCGCCGCCATGGTTGCCGTGTTCCACCACAGTTCCTACCATCTACCAGAGCCAAGCCATTGCCCTGAGTTGCTGTTGCATGGGTTTTTTATCAACTTTGATTATGAGCCGTCCATTTGGTTTGATCTTGATCATCAAGATCATTAGTTATTTAAACGTGGGCCGGTGATCAACATCTCGATCATCATGGAGTCTTCATCTTTTGATTGTGGACTGTCTGATCATCGATCTGATCCGATCATCATCATCATCATCACCATCATCAAGATACTGATCACATCTCGATCTTGATCTTGATCTTTGATTAGAGTCGTCCGATCTGATCCGATCGCCTTGATCTCTTGATCTCCTGATCTCAGCCATCGGATCGTGTTCCGTGATTCGTTCGTTGAGTTGTGCCCGGGAATTCGTTCCCGTTATTCTTGCTCTTTGCTTCGTTCCGTCATCATCTTCCAGGCAAGTAACTTGTACTCCAATTTCTTTGTATGATACAAGTCAAAAATACGACTTATAATGTAGTTGGGTTCTAGAGACAACTCGTGTGTGTGTTATGTTTGATGAGTTTTGTCTCTATTGTGCTATTGACCATAGTTGCCTCACGACACAAAAATTGACATGAAAATAACTAGGTTTAACCGTTCTTGATCTATTCATGTATGTGAGATAATTAGGTAAAATTATGTGTTTGATGAGATCCATATGATATGATGGTTGTGAATATGTTACATACCCTATATCATGATGTTTGGACACTTAGTAGACTCTATACCATGTTTGATTGTGATTGGAACGAGTTTCGTATGATTTATGTTGGTTTTGTTGTTTAAGGAAAATCTATATTTTTCGTTGATCAGTTTTAATTTGTATTTTAGACCATATTAAGGTCAGAATTCTTTGACATGAACTGTAGAGAAATCTGTCTTCTTTCCAATCTCTCTAACTTTGATCGATTTCAGTTTCGTATGAGTGAGTTATGGCTATTTTACTACAGAGGTGTATTCTATTTCCAGATTTCGTTTATTGATGATTTTGAGGATTAAACTATTTTGATACTAATCTTAAATATATTATTTTGATCTGAATCTTTGCACAGTATTTCTATATCTATCTAGTGATTACCCAGAATTTTGGTGGATTTTATTGATGAGTTTTATATGCCGTTTCATGCTTGTTTATGAAAGCTATACTTGCTGTATTTTGCTCGCTGTTCTGTAAAGAATTGTATTTTCACCCTATTTTCTTTTACTGTATGGAAAACATTTATGAAATAAAACTTAGATAATTTTGTCTATTTTCATCTCCCGTTAGAGGATTTGGATTTTGTTTCATGGTTTGCGAGATATTACAGTTTTCGTACAGCAGTCTTGGGAATCCCAGATTTGCCAAACTATCGTTTTTTGAGGTTTTCCTATTTTTGTTTTCTGAACTAATTTTACTGGAATATTATGAAACTTTACATTTTGATACTAGATATATAGAGGATTACCCCAGATTTTTTCTGGATTTATTTGAGGAGTTTTAATGCTGTTTTCCTGACTGAGAATTCGATTTACTGATTTCTGGCTGAACGTATTTTCTGGTTTAAAATCAGTTTGGAGTTATGATTTTGTGAAATACTATATGACTTATATATAATCGCTAGATTCATGTGGAAGTCTATTTTCTAGATTCTTTGACGAATTCAGATTTGGATTTCTGTAGTAACGGAAATCACTGTTTTAGTACTGTACTGTCATGCTGTCCTGAATATGAATATACACAGTTTTACTCGTTTATGTGGTACATCATCTATACATATTTATTTGTTTCCCGGAACTTAATATTAATTGTATCATGTTAGTTTGACACTATTTTGTACACATTCATACCTGTTTGATAACCGTAATAAAAGTAAACAAGCCGAGGTTTAAGGGATTGACTAGAGTAGTTGATGATATGGGGACTGTACTCGGATGATGGCCAGTGTTTATACCATTATCGGCATCGTATAAGAAATTACACATGTCTAGTGTTTTTACCGTTATGAGCATCGTGTAAGAAATTACACATGTCCAGTGTTTTTACCGTTATCAGCATCGTGTAAGAAATTACCCATGTCCAGTATTATTACCGTTATCGTCATCTTACCCACTACATGAACTATAGAATCTACCACTATAGTCTAAACGAAATTGATTGTATGCATCGAACCTGTGGTACGGCACACATGGGACACAGTAGTACATGCATTAGTTAGGATTAAAATGAATAATAGACTTAAGGATTAACACAACATTGACATTGCATATTGTTCATCATTGTTCCTATTGATATGGAATATTACATGATACTTGTTCACTTAACACTTATTACATACTACTTACATTTGTTATCTTGCCATGCTAGTTGTTATATTTTCTTATCATGCCTATTCCATGCTATTTGTTTATCTTTCCCATGTACTTGTATCCTACATTATAAGTGGCCCGTAACTTACAATTGACGGGTACTTGTTTTCTCTTTCCTTCTCCTGCAATTATTAATTGTAGATTTGGCGATCAGCTGCCCGATGGAGTATGTAATCTAAAGTTCTAGTTAGTTTGAGCTTTTGCTATCTTCATTTATTTCCTGTTGTTCATTTTGAACAATGTATCTGTTACTTGGATTCTTTGTGTTTGGGCAGTATGACCCAGGATTTTTGACTTGTTCAAATCTGATTTATTTGATATTAATACATTTTGTTTCAACTAAATTCTGTTGGTATATTGATTCAATTATGCATGTGTGGTTGATTCTCTTGCTTCCGACACCGATTAGTTTGTGAAATGTTTTAAAGATTCCTAAACAACTTATGGATGATGAAAATCATTTGCTGGGTCAATGTTATGTGCTCGTATTCTATATTTTTTGGGAAGCGGGGCGTGATAATAACAGTCAGGCGGTGTACTCCGGGACTGGGATCCGTACTCGTGGAATGTCTAAACCTTCCTTTTATTACTGGGTAGTTTTCATGGCGAGGGATCGAACCCTTTCATGGCGAGGTGATCAGCTTGCCCTCAGACCTATGTAGTATGGGATGCATAGAATCCGAACAAGTATGCATTAGTGTCATCTTAGTATAAAATATATGCATTAGGCATTAAGGCATTGCATTCACTTACATGTTTAGAGTAGTCACATTTGACACTTTATTTGCATTCAATTTTGTGGTTTGTTAAAGTATTAAGATCATTATATTTCCGACATAGAGAGGATGGCCGTGTATAGCATTTTCGTCGGTTGTAAGCAACTGACGTGCCCACAGTTTTATATGCAGGAATAGGATTATTTATGAAGATATAAAGTTGATATGATGCTGTTGATTAATTACATGTTAAAGATGTTGCAAATTGTATATTATTTTCATTGTTGTACTTTATTTTATCTTCCGCTGTGTAAATAAATGTAAAAGACTCTGTTGTATGATAAAAAGTTCAAATTTCCTAGTAAAATTGTACGAAGTGAAGTGTAAAGATCCTGTGGAATCTCGAATTCGGTCTTATTTGGAATTCGGAGCGTTACAGAATTTTTCCAAAATTGGTTAACATACGGTATTCAGATAAAGATTCTATTTTCCTTTTGTCTGAAACCTTGGCGAAGATCTAAGGTACGATCTCCTCATAGAGATCAGCAAATGAACAAAAAAGAAAATTTTTGCTTTTTAACAATCTGGGGAAGAGAAGCAAAACAACCCTTTGGGGATGCCCGAAAATGACCTTCTTTTTTTAAACCCATTTTTAAAGAACTCGAAAAAAATGAGAAAAGTTAAAAAGCAATTTTTTCAAGTTAGAAAGATTTTCAAAGAAAGGTTTCTCCAAGTTTCAAAAGAAAAAACAAAACGCATCGCAAAAATAGTTCTACTTAGAAACCTAATAATGAAAAAACTTGAAAAAATAAACTCCATTTTTTTTTCTTATTTAAATTTTGGGAGGGAAAGATATAAGAACCAAATGAAAATGGAAAAGATTCCAAAATAAATAATCAAATTATCCGTGAATCAACTGTTCAAATCCAATCTATGAATTGGGTAAATGCAAATTATTCACTTATAGAAACAAAAAAGGAAAGATCTTTTGAATAAGACAATCACAATTAAGACCTAAATAGAAAGAACTACAAAAGACAAGAAAAAAAATAGTTCAAACTTGTTATGTTAAAAGATCGGAATCACAAACAGATATTTGGTGAATATTCAAAAGAAATAATATCCGACTAATACGTAAATCCTATTCTTTTATGAAATCCTTCATTGAAAAAATATACATAAATATATTACTATGTACTATTAAGATTCCAAGGGTCAATGCAAAATCTATATTCGAATTAAAAAAAACAAAATGAGCAAGAATTTCATTTACAACGATGAAATAAATCAAAACGGAATTGAGCAAACAAATCAAAATACAATGAACTTTATTTTGGCTTTAAAAAAGTTGTTTTCTAATACCAATATTAGTAATAATAATTCTACTATTTATTGTGACTTATCATCTTTGTCTCAAGCATATGCATTTTACAAATTATCACAAAACCAATTACTTATCAACTATCACTTGAAATTCTTACTTCAATATCACAGCACCCACCCCTTTCTTAGGGGTAGAATCAATGATTATTGTACGACACGAGGAATATTTGATTCCAAATCAAGGCCTAATAAGAAAATTTATAAGTCTGGAATAAATAAATGGAAAAGTTGGTTAAGGGGACATTCTTAAATACAATTTATCTCAGACCAAGTGGTCTCACTTAGTACCGAAGAAGTGACAAAATAGAGTCAACCAATGTCGTACGATTCAAACGAAAAACTCAACAAAATGGAGTTTACATAAAAAAGAAAAAGACCAATTATTTCATTACATGAAATAAAATTACTATGCAATGGATTCATTGATGAGTCAAAAAACAAAATGGAAAAAAATATTACAGATTTGATCTTATATTATAGAAATATATAAATTATGGGGATAGAAAAGACTCATATATTTATGGATCAACATTACAAGTAGAGGACAAAAGGATTCCGTATAATTTGAATATACTTAAACCCAAATTGTTTTACGGATTGATAAGTATAGCTATTAATGATTATCTAGAAAAGAAATCTATTATTGATACAGACAAAAGTTGGGATAGAAATTTTTTTGATTGTAGAGTTCTCCATTTTTGTCTTAGAAAAAATATCGATATTGAGACTCGAGCCAATACGCAAGATTCATCAAAATTTCAAAACTACAAATTCCAAAAAATGGGAAAAATTTCTTTTTCCAATTGGATGGGAATGAATCAAGAAAGGACATATCATACCATTTCCAATTGGAATATTTTAAATTCCAATCTAGAACCTAGGTTTTTCCCTGTAACACCCTAGACTTTTAAATAATGATTTAGAGATTTATAAATGAATCAAAATGGTTTTTGGTGATTTAACAAAGTTTTTTTGAAATTTACATTTTTTACAAGTGCAAAACACGTGCAAATATTTTCTTGGAGGAGTTCAAAATCAGAAATTATTTTGTGGGAAAATCTATTAATTATTAGTAAGTACTATTTGTGAATTTTTTGGATTTTTCTGATAATTATTTGATCTATTTGCAAATAATACAAAAAAGAGGGGCTTTTGTACAAAATAACCACTTGGAGTAAAACCTCCAGATTTTCATATTTTTGGGTTGAACATGATGGCTAGTCAACTCAGAGGTAAAGAGTTTACCTTTTACTTTAATGGATTTGGTTTATTTTACAAGTTTTGTTAAAGAATGGTCTTTTTGCAAAATTGCCACTTAGAGGGCAAAAAGTACAAATTTCGTTTTCTTGGTTTTATGATCAGTGCCGGCCAGATCTAGAGTATTTGTTTTGTTTAAGTTTAAATTGAATTGGTTTATCTAATTTCCAAGTATAAGAATTTATATATGTAAAGATATATTCAAAAGAGATATTTTACAAATTTATTCAAAAACCCTGGAAACCCTATTTCCGGCCTATTTAAAAGAGAGTGGAGCCGTCTCTTTGCTGCACCACACAAAGGGTCTTTATTATTATTTTCTTGGAGTTTCGAAGCGAGGATCTTGGTTTTCTTGCGAAAGGAAAAACTTTTCTTATTCTTTATTATCTTCGATTGATTCTGCAATAAGGTGAGTGACATATATTTATTTTCCCATTGTTCTAAACATGTTATATGTGATGGTTTGTTTATTAGAAAGCACGATTAGGGATGGTATGATAATAGTATGAATTCTTGATGTATGGATGTATAAAAATTGAATCTTTCATAAAAATTATGTTATTGATGATCAAAACTTCATATAGATAATTTGAGATTGTTAAAGAACCTAATAGAAATCATGAACAGGTTGTTTCTTGCATAATCTTGCTGATTTGAACTAAATACTATGAGATTGTATGATGTTATTTAAAAAAGTGAACAAAAAGCCATGCTTACTGTGTCTATACACATTTATGCTCTGTTTGGATTTTTGATGAATAAGAACTTGATTAAAAACATGTTGTGAATGCATATATCTCATGGGAAACTGGTGCGAGGGGTTGTGTATGTGTTTAATAAATTTTAAAGAGGGGTTTTGGATCGAAAAGATCTAGCTTTGAAGTATTGAAGAGGAGATGAATTTTCGGGTCTGTTTTGCACACAGCCAAAATTAAAGTTTTGGGATTTTGTGATGTTTTCTTGAGTTTTTTTTAATAATGAGATTAGATTGAACCTTACACCACTCCTATATACTAATTCTTAATGCTTAAACACTTATGGACATATATATACATATATATACACATGGATCCCTATGTTCTATTTTGAAGTGTTACCGTAGTAGTTTAAGTCACGACGAGGGACCGAACCCTTACAAGATGAAGTACGATTAAGGGCTTGCCCTTGGACCTATGTAGTATAGGATGCATAGAATCCGAACAAGTATGCATTAGTGTCATGTAATATAAACAACTGCTTTAAGGACTAAAGTGCACAGTACAACACGACATCTATAGGATAGTCCCTGTAGTTTTGCTTGTGACAAGTGTGTGCTTTCTAAGTAGGAGAAAATTGATGTTTTATATCCTTGCGTCAGTTGAATGAACTGACAAGCCCACAGTTTCTATGCAGGATAAAGAGATTGACAAGATTGAAGTATGCATGCTGCTTAAAGAATGTTTCAAGTGTTGTATATTTTATTCATGTAATTATTGTAAATTGCTTCCGCTGTTTAAATGTAATTTAAAGATGTAACTCTGATATAATAAAAGTTTTAATTTTCTTGTAAAATTGTGTAAAGATCCCGTGGAACTTCGAATTCAGTCCATTTTGGAATTCGAGATGTTACAGAGTGGTATCAGAGCCACGCTTCCAAGTAGTACAAATTTATAAGGAATGACACCCTAGAGTGGACATTAGAGCATGTGTTGAGTCTAGAGATTTAAATGTAAGTCACTTACATATGTGTTGCTCTATGATTTATGCTTCTTCTTCTCCTTTCTTTAAGACGGCAGACCACTTCGACCCAGCTGGAGATGATGACTGGCACATAGTTGAGGAGGATTACTACCCCGGGCAAGCTGATTCAGACGAAGAAGATCCTGAAGAATTCGAAGAGGAATGACCTGAGTTCAGAGAGATCACATGTAACGCCCCGATTTCCGGTAACTGGAAAACCGTGACATCAGCCAGAATCTTTTCTTCAATTAGCCACAATACACAGAAAAACAGGAAAATTTAAAACTTTTTATTCAACACGAGTGTATTACAAGACTGATTGTTACAATTTGCAATACATTACAACAGTGTTACAATAATACCTTTATAATCCCAAGTGTTACACTTCCAACAACTTATATCAGAGTACAATGAATGAAGAACAACACTTGGTAATTCTCACTTGGGTACTTTTCAACAAGTAGATAATCAACATAAATATTACAGTGGAACTTAAAATGACATCGACTCATCGCTTTCCTTGCCTTGAGTCCTCCTGAATCTCACACCTGTACTTCTGTGATCCAGTACCTATTGAAGTGGGGACGTCAGTATTCACTGACGCTTTAAAGCTGATAACTAGCAGCAAATCTCCCAAAACAAACATACAACCATGGCAAATGTGTCGGTGTAGTTTAAGTGTTCGTGAGTGCTATGACTAGAATCTAATGCAATATTAACTAAGGATAGGATGCTCCTATTCTAATGCCAGCAAGTCTCCGAAGCAACATGCATCCCATACTACATGCGCCCATCTCAAGCTGTCTCTTCATATATAGGGATTTAAACCAGTGCTATGAGTTCTACTCTTGTACTCAACTTGTTTCTGAAGATTAGACATGACTGATGAGGTTGCCTTGAAACGGTCTAGTTCCGCAAGGCACATCAGACCTCCCTCAAATATCTGACGAATCCTTGGAGTTTTCGCAGAATCAGGTTAGCTCGAAGCATCCCCTGCCGTCCCCTAGCCAGATCGTAGTCTATGGCTCCTCTCCCTTAGATACAAGCCAAGATGGAGTTCCGGGGGTCCATCCCCTGGCTTCGACAGGAATCGCTCCCGCTTATCAAGGCCCTTCAGAAATTAACAGACGAGATACGGATCCCGTGCTTCCAACTCGTGAGAAGGCACATACCGTATCCCTTTGACAAGAAGGGTACAACCCAATAACACCGCCTAATACAGGCCTATAGGACAGGTCGGATCATAAGGAATCACCTTTAACACCAACTCCTTCCCTTCGGCAAAAGGTAAAGGTTAAGTAGTAAAAGCCATAAGTTACTACCCTAACAATGTCACTAACCCTAAACAACTGAGGGATGACATCAGAACTTACACAACAAGCTGAGTCTTAAGTTAGACTTCGCAAGACAACTCTACTAGGCTGCTCAACCTAGACTTACCAGAATCCCTAAGGATCTGGTTCATGGCCTATCGATCCAAGACCCCGGCAATACGAATGTACCCGCATGCCACTACCCTGAACTTGGATTTCTTCTATACTCCGGTCCGCGATCAACCTACACCGGTTAAGATCCGACGGTACACAAGGAGTGACTCGTCCACAGTCCCTTAGGAGTAAGGAAACACATGGCTTGATGGTCGATAGCCCCCAGGGAAATAATATCACCATATACGAGCACAACAAAACTGCGTACTAGCTAATAAGTTATCTACGAGTAAACAGAACACATACGAGCCAACAAGCTACATATGAAACCAACAACTACATACGAGCCAGGCGGGCTACGTATGAGACAACAACATAAATACCAGCCAAATAGGCTGCGTATGAGACCAACAGCTACATACGGGCCAATCGGGCCGTTTATGAGACAACAACATACATACGAGCCAAATAAGCTGCGTATGAGACCCATAGCTACATACGGGCCAGTCGAGCCACGTACGAGCAAAACCACAAACAAAAACAACCATACAGGTAATCAAACCTAGAAGCAACCTAACGTGCTTACTAGCAACTTGATCTTCTATAATTAGAAGCAACAGAAGAATCTACTAACAGTCTAAAATAGACATTTTACCAATGAGAAGCCCCAAAAGAGACATAAAACCTTTTATCGAGCTAATCAATTATTAGTGACCTTCCCAACCCTTATTACTCATAAGGATGAGGAGCGTCCCCATGATACGGTCCAATCTCAATTAGAACCTCACACAACTAGAATCCACAGTTTCTTTTCCCAAATTGAACTAGAACTACATGTAACTAGATTCTTAGGTTCTCTCTCAAGTTTGAGCTAGAACCACCTAGAAGCTAGATGCATGGGTTCATGGTTCCTTTTTAATCTTTCACTACCATATACAATTCAAGCATGGTTTTTTTAACTAGAATGCTACAATACCCCATTCAAGCATGCATGGCTCTAACTATGTAATCTCAAATATGGGATTCCTTCTAGGGAATTAACTAGAACGACCTCACAACTTAATATTGCAACTACAACATGATTGGTTCTCCACTAACGCTACAACCACAACATGATAGTTCTTTACTAACACTATAACTACAATATGATAGTTAATACTACAACTACAACATGAAGGTTCTTCATTAACACTACAACTACAACATGAAGGTTCTTCATTAACACTACAACTACAACATGAAGGTTCTTCATTAACACTGCAACTACAACATGATAGTTTCTTTGCTAAACACTATAACTATAACATGATAGTTTCTTTTCTATTACTTAAGCACGAATCTACAATGGCCTTAAGCATGGTATATAACTTAAACATCAACCTACAACACTCTTAATCATGAATACAACTTAAGCATGTACTCACAACAATCTTAAGCATGAATACAACTTAAGCATGGACTTACAACAATCTAAAGCATGAATAATTACTACAATCTAAGCATAAAGCTTTGCTACAATTTAAGCATGAGCTACAACTTAAGCATGTATGGTTACTACAACTTAAGAATGTATGTTACTATAACTTAACATGAATATCTACCATCACTATATACAAGGATGTTTATTACTATTTTAAGCATGGACTTTACTCACACTTAAGCATGAATGTATACTGCTTTAAGCATGTATATCTACTACCCACTTTAAGCATGGATCTTCACTACTTAAGCATGGATAGTAACTACAACTCAAGCATGGGTATAACTTAAGTAGGAAGCTACTATAAGTTTAAATCATGAATAACAAATAGATTTAAGCATGGATATCTCGTACTACTATAAGCATGGTTAGTTGCTACAACTTACCGATGAGTATTAATAATTTAGCATGGTATACAACAAGCATAATTTTCTTTACTACTTTAACCTACAACAATTAGTATGGTATACAACCTTAAACATCATTCTACAACAATCTCAAGCATGGTAGGAACCTAGAACAACCTTAAGCATGGCATACTACTTAAGCATTCCTACAACAATCTTAGGCATGGTAGGTAATTTAAACATCAATCCTACACATTCCTAAGCATGGTATACAACCTAACATGAATCTATGACAATCTTATGCATGGTAGGTAATTTAAACATTAATCCTACAACAATCTTAGCATGGATATATATTTAGCATAAATCTACAACATTCCTAAGCATGGTATTCAACTTCAATATTAATCTACAATAATCTAAGCATGGTATATTAATCAATCTAAGCATGGTATATATCACAAGCATCAACCTACTACAATCTAGCGTGGTATGTTGATCTACAACAATCTAAGCATGAAAATAACTTAAGTAGAACATCTACTACTACAATCTAGCATGAAGGGTTTCTTTACTATATCAAACCTAAACAATTTAGCATGGATACAACATGAACATGGACTCTTTACTACCACACCCTACAACAATTTAAGCATGGTATGTAATTTGACATCAATCCTACAACAATTTAAAACATGGTATACTACTTTAAGCATTAACCTAAAGCATGGTATATCTTTAAGCATAACCCTACAACATTCTAATCATGGTATACTACTTAAGTATCAACCTAAGCATGGTATACATTTTAAGCATAAAGCTACAATAATTTCAACCTAGCATGGGTTTCTTTACTACTACATAAGTATGGATAATTGTTACACTTAACATGGATACTTATTCTAACTTAAGCATGGATGCTACAATTTATCCTTGAATAAAAATAAGCATAGTCTACAACATAGCATGAGTTCCTACAACAAATTTGCAAGATATCTACTACAACTCAAGTATGGACATAACTTAATCATGAAATATCTACTTACTACTTTAAACATGGGTGTTACTCAAGCATGAATATCCACTACTACCTTACTTCCACTTAAGCATAAACATCTACTACTACTTTACTTACACTTAAGCATAAATATCTACTACTACTTTACTTACACTTAAGCATAAACATTTACTACTACTTAAGCATGATCTTTACTAGCTAAAACAATATGAATTACAACTCCTAAAACATTACAAAAAGAATCCAACTTTATGAACTACAATACTACAAAAATCTACTTTCTTTATAATTTACAAGCCCTACACATTACAACATTCTTTTCTTTAACCTCTTAGTTCCAACATACAACAAGTTTATCTTTTTATAACTAGGAGTCAACAAGATTTGTTAATTATCAAAGTAGAGAGTAATAAACAAAAGAAAGGCTTATTTTTTATAGTCTACAACCCCAAAATGGGTAGTAATTATTCTATTTTATAACTTTTATGTGCTTATGTCAAAGTCCTTGTTTGAGTTCTACATCTCAAATGGGTATGTACACAAATCCATATGCATATGTGTATGAGTCCAATGTCAAGTCCTACAACCCAAAATGGGTGTATACACAATCCTCCATATGCTTATGTTCATTAGTCCAAAATAACAACAACAAGAACAAAAACTACTACAATCAAAAAGTGAATCTTTATGTTCTCCATTAATTAGTTCTACCCTTTACTTTCATTCATGAGGTTCTTTCTTTTGTCCATACAAATGTTAGCTCAAGTTGCTAACATAACAACATACCAAAACAAAAAAACAACAACACAACAACACCCAAAAAGAACAAGAACAACACAAAACAAAAGAAACAACACACACATAAATATGGAGAAACCCCCACCTTAGTTTTCCTTGAAGGAAGAACTAGCGTGCTATCCTTCTCCTTCCCCTTAGCTCTTAGGAAAACTCCTATGGAAACCTACAATGAAAACTCTCAAGTTAGAGGTTTGTTCTCTCTTTCTTTTCCTTTCTTTCTTTTTGTCTTTCTAAAAATGAGACAAGAGTGAAGGGAGGGGGTACTTATAGGATGGAGAGAAGGTGGAGAGTGCAAAATTGCACCCACAAAAATGCACAAACACCCTTCCTTAAATTGGGGCCGGCAATTACCTAGGGAGGATGGGGATGAGGTGGAAGCATGGTGTAAGCTTTTAGAAGAAATCCTCCTAATTCTCTCATGCACACTTTACCCTAGATTAAACATTTATAAAACCCTAACAATCTAATTAGGTTTTGTCATGACAAGGAGGAGCATTTTGTCCAAAAATACCCACCACATAATTTGTACAATATACTAACTTGCTATAATACACATATGTATGTATATATGTGTATACCGAAAATCTTTGCATAATCCATATAAAATAATTTAATTTCGGAAATAATAATAAATAAATTTTATTATCGGTTCGGAAGATCACGGTACCAATTTGATACAATACGGGTGTATACAGACTGGTATATGTGTACAGATAATGTTTATGAACAAAACTGGGTGACAACCACCAAAATATTCCAATTCTGGAATCAAAACAAAATAATAATAAAATAATAATAAAATAATAATTTATACAATGTAATATCCGTCCGGGATATTATATCACTCCACCTCCGGATTCATCTGAGGATTCCTCCGACGAGGAAGAACCAGTTCCGAGTAGTCTCATTGTGTCTCTTCAGAGATAGGTAGAGACTCAGAGGGAGAGAGCAGAGCTACTACAGGCATAGTGTGTGAAGTGCAAGGAGAGCATTGCCACGCTCAGTCATCGTGTTTGGGAACCCGAGAAGAGGAAAAACATATACGATGTACTGAAGTAAAAAGTGGCGGAACTATGGGAAGAGCTTCGAGAAGCCAAGAGGAACCGTAGGAACTAGAATATTGTATCTTCTTACTACTTTTATTTGATGTCAGAAATATTTTAAATTCTAATGTATAAAGTTTGAAATTCAATGAAATGAAGAATTGATTTAAATTTATGTTTTCTACTTCGAATTTAATGGATCTTTTGCATCAGAATATGACTGGAAGAAGAGCTAGAAGCAGAGAAGGTCTGGACTTGGAAACGGAGTTAGCGAGGGTCTATCAGACACACAATGTCGTTGCCATGAATCAGAACCAAGGGAGGGTGCCTGTGAATCCAGTACCCGAAGCAATCAAACTCGTAGAATCAATCAAACGGATGAAACCACTCGTGTTTGAGGGGAAGTCAGACCCTGACGTGGCTGACAATTGGATCTGACAGATCGAGACCATTTTCAAAGTCTTGGAGACTCCGGAAGGCAGCAAGGTGAAGTTGGCGGCACTGCAGTTCAAGAAGAATGCAGTTGTATGATGGCAGTCGAGGAAGCGGACGATGGGAGATATTTTCCTTGGCTGGGAGGAATTCCGCAGTACATTATTTTCCATCAGACGTCCAGGAGAAAAAGGCCATGGAATTTCTGGCGCTGTAGCAGGGCGGCATGTCGGTTAGGGAGTATGAGATAAGATTCACTCAGCTCTCGAGGTATGCTTCCGAATTGGTGATGGACGAGGCAAAGAAGGCTCGAAAATTCGAGCATGGTTTGAGGCCAAATCTGAGATCCAGGATGATACCCCTCGGTATCAGGAGCTTTGACAAGTTGGTCAAACGAGCTGCAGCCACTGAGGCGGACATGGAGCAGTTTCACGCTGTTCAGAATCGGAGGAACAACTGAAATGTGGGGAAGAGGCCCGCAGTTGCTGGAAATGTCAGGGGACAGCCGCCGGTCCAAAGGTTCAAACCGACTGGGCGAACGCTGTCAGTGTGGCAGGAAGACCCGAGAATGCGTGGGTAAGACCTCCGGTGGTGCATTGTTACAACTGTGGGGAGTCGGGTCACTACCGATCCCAGTGCCCTAAGTTGCAAGATATCGTCCGAAAGGGACCAACTCAGCAGGCCGGGAAGAAGCCGTACCAGCAGGGCGAGTATTTGCCTTGACTGAAGCTGATGCTGATAAGGTGGATCACATCATCACTGGTACGAGGGGAGATGTTTAAGAGTGTTTTCTGTTGTTTCTCTTTTTCCTACTTTTATAGTGAACTGTTATGTAACGAGTGTGTGTTATATAACAGGAGAACTTTATTTGAATGGAAAGAAAGCTGTTTTTTTGTTTGATACTGGGTCCTCTCACACTTTTGTATCACCTAAGTTTGCTAAAGTTTTGGGAGTCGAACCGAAAGTCTTTCCAGGCAAGGTTTTAGCAGTAGCTACTCCATCAGGGGAGACTAACCACTGATCGGTACTGTGCAGACTGCGAGATCGTGATTGGAGATAGAATTTTCGGCATTGATCTGATCAAGCTGAATGTCTTAGGAGTCGATGTTATCATTGGCATTGATTGGATGTCGGTGTACAGTGCAAGCATCGAGTGCAAGACCAAAGAAGTAACAGTGAAGGCTCCAGGTGGACCTGAAGTCACTTTCCAGGGGAAAGGAGATGTTCAGGTTTGGTTGCTGCTATCAGCAAGAAGAAGGGGATTCCTGTAGAGGTGCAGCAAATTCCAGTGGTTCGGGATTATCCGACTGTATTCTTAGAAGATTTGCCTGGGTACCCCCGCATCATGATGTAGAGCTCAGCATCACTATTCAGCCAGGGAGTGCACCTATTTCCAAGGCACCGTATAGGATGGCGCCTGTAGAGTAGGATGAGGTCAAATGGTAGATTGAGGAACTATTGGAGAAAGGCTTTATTCAACCGAGTGTGTCGCCTTGGGGAGCACCGGTACTGTTGGCAAAGAAGAAGGATGGTTCGATGAGAATGTGCATCGATTACCGAGAGCTGAATAAGGTCACTATTCAGAACAAGTATCCTATTCTCCGAATTGATGACTTGTTCGATCGTCTATAAGGAGCAGCTGTTTTCTCCAAAATAGATCTTCGATCAGGATACCATCAAGTTCGAGTGAAAGCTAAAGATGTGCATAAGACTGTGTTCAGAACTCGACACGGGCATTACGAATTCTTAGTTATGCCATTTGGAGTGACGAATGCACCTGCAATTTTTATGGATATGATGAACAGAGTTCTGAGGCCGTTTATTGATTCTTTCGTCATGGTGTTTATCGACGATATCTTTGTGTACTCCAAGTCTGAGGAGGAGCACACGGAGCATCTGACAGCGGTTTTGAGGAAGCTTCAGGAGCATGAGTTGTATGCCAAGTTGTCCAAGTGCAATTTCTGGAAATCTGAGGTGGCATTCCTAGGTCACATCCTTTCTAAGGAGGGAGTGACAATTGATCCGCAGAAGATAGAGGCGGTGAAGGATTGGGCAAGGCCCACTATAGTGAAGGAAATCAGGAGTTTCCTTGGGCTAACTGGATACTACAGGAGGTTTATTCAGGGCTATGCTCAGATAGCTGTGCCACTCACTGGTCTGACCAAGAAGAATGTGAACTTCAAGTGGGCTGAGCAGTGCGAGACAAGCTTTCAGGAGTTGAAAGAGAAGCTGAATACTGCTCCCATTTTAGCTTTGCCTAGAGCAGGTGTTGAGTATGATGTCTACAGTGATGCTTCACATCGTGGGCTTGGATGTGTCTTAATGAAAGAAGGAAAAGTGATCGCTTATGGGTCTAGGCAACTAAGACCGCATGAGAAAAATTATCCGACTCATGATCTAGAGTTGACTGTGATTATCTTCGCCTTAAAGCAATGGAGACACTACGTATATGGTGAGAAACTGAACATGTACATAAACTACAGGAGCTTAAAGTACATCTATCAGCAGAAGGATCTAAATGTGAGGCAACGGAGATGGCTAGAAGTACTTGAGGACATTCGTCGAGAGATTAAGTACCACTCTGGGAAGGCTAATGTTGTTGCTAATGCACTTAACTGCAAGAGCAGTCTGGCTAGTTTGATTACGACTCAGAGGCCGCTTGCAAAGGAGTTGGATCAGGCTGGTATTGAAGTTGTTCTGTAAGTCTTGGGATCATCTTTAGCTCAGTTGAGGCTCCAACCAATGCTGAATGAAAGGATTATCGCAAGTTAGAAGGAAGATGCAGAGATTCAGAAGATGAAGGGGCAGCTTAGTGCTGGCAAGTTGTCAGAGTTTCAGATCATGGATGAAGTATTATGGTTTGGAGAGAGGCTATGTGTTTCGGATCAAGTAGGATTGCGAGAGAGTATTCTTCGGGAGGCACATGGTACTCTTTTGTCTGTACATCCTGGGAGTACCAAGATGTATAAGTACATTAAGAAACATTTCTGGTGGTCAGGTTTGAAGCGGAATGTGGCCGAGTTTGTTGCGAAGTGTGAGATCTATCTGCAGGTCAAAGCTGAGAATCAGAAATCTAGAGGTCTACTGCAACCGTTACCTATTTCGGAATGGAAGTGGGATAACATCAGTATGGATTTCATCACGGGTTTGCCCAAGAGTTCAAAGGGCAATGATGCGATTTGGGTCATAGTCGATCGACTAACCAAGTCCGCTCACTTCTTGGCGATGAAACTCACTTCATCTATGGACAAGTTGGTCGAGTTGTGCATTGGAGAGATCGTTAGGCTTCATGGTGTTCCGTTAACCATTGTGTCTGATCGAGATGCGTGGTTTACTTTGCATTTCTGGAGGAGTCTTCAGATAGCCTTAGGTATCAAGACAGATTTCAGTACTGCTTTTCATCTGCAGACCAATGGGCAGCCGAGAGAGTCAACCGTGTTCTTGAGGATATGCTTCCGTGTTGTGTACTAGACTTTGGAGACAGTTGGAAGAGGCATTTAGCTATGGTGGAATTTTCCTACAATAATAGTTTTCCGACTAGTATCGGGATGGCACCATACGAAGCTTTGTATGGCAGGAAGTGCAGAACACCTATCTGTTAGTTTGAAGTTGGGGAGCGGCCAATGTTTGGGCCTGAGATTGTGCAGCAGACCTCTAAAAGATCGATCTGATCAGGAAGAGGTTGGTGGATGCTCAGAGTAGGCAGAAGAGCTATGCAGACAACCAGAGAAGGGACCTTGAGTTTGAGATTGGTGACTTTGTCTTTCTGAAGGTTTCACCTAGCAAGGGTGTGATTCGCTTCGGCAAAGGTGGCAAGTTATTCCCGAGGTTCATAGGCCCATACAAGATATTGAAACGGATTGGGAAAACTGCTTACCGGTTGGAGTTGCCGGAAAAGTTTTCTCAGGTGCATAATGTCTTCCATGTGTCTATGCTGAGAGGGTACATTCCAGATCCGAGTCATCATTTGCCCAAAGTGTCGGAGGGTTTGCAATTGGATCTGAGTTACTTTGAGCTTCCGGTTGAGATTGTCGATCATCGGGAGAAAGTCTTGAGGAACAAGACGATACTGATGGTCAAAGTAGTCTGAAGAAACCAGTTGGTTGAAGAGGCTACTTGGGAATCTGAGGAGAGGATGATGAAAGATCATCCTAAGCTCTTTGTTTGATTTGTATCTTCTTTTCTTTCTTTTCTTTTCTTCTTGTTGTATTTTGTTTTATCACCCTTTAAGTGTAGTTCCGATGACGGAACTATTCTAAGGAGGGAGTGCTGTAGCACCCTGGATTTTCAAATCTTATTTATATTTGGAGTTGTTTGATTTTACGTGTTGTGCACGTGCAAATTTATGCATGCATCTCTAAAAATATTTCATAAACTAGTAATCCTAATTCTTCTTTTTTTATTTAGAAAGCCTAATTTAATCCTAATCCAAATTTGTCTCTTTGTAGCCCACAGTAATTAATTAATTAATTAAAGTAGTAGAGCCCATGGTCTCTTGGCCCAATAGTAAGCCCATTTAATTTAATTCTTTCTTTATTTTAGCCTAACTTGTAGTGTAGACTCCAATAATAGACAATTAGTTAAACTAACATGAACAACTTGTAAGTGGGGGACACTAGAGAGGCACGTGCATGCACTAGAGTGTGCAAAACACCCTTGAGCTTGGTCGGATTATGCATGGGAGGAGAGGGAGAGTGGATGAGGTGGAGAGGTCGTTACTCCATCATGGGAAGTTACGACAACTCCCTAATTCATCTAGGCCCTTGATGCTTAACCACCTGATCTAATCCTAGCCTTCTATTCTCACTAAAAATTTGTATAAATACCCCCCCTACATTAGTTATCCTTACACCTAATCTATATCAAAAGAGAAAGATAAAGAAATACAATTAGAGAGTAAAAGATTGAGAGAATAGTGAGTTCAAAATATCGAGTGGTGTGCCATTGAGTGTACTCTTTCCCATTGGTGGCTGGTTTTTCTTCAAGGAGCAAGGGGAGAGCTCGGGTTTGCTTCAAGCTAGGAGGAGACGACTTGTGGTGGCTCAAACTAGGAGAAGAAGGCATCTTTTGATCATTCTAGGAGTTCTTAGGAGTTCATTTCGTTTTCTCTCCAAAAAAGGGGGGCAATTTTCTCCAACTTCTATATAGTTAACATGCTAAGTTTGTGTTTTGATCATGCTAGAATAGATAAGTAAAAATATTGCTTTATGTTAGTACCATGATTAAGGAGAAAAATGAACATATGTGAAATTGCATGATGACTAATGAAACTGATTGAATGATATGATTAGAATTGTTATTTTGGTAATTTGATATTGCTGTAGCAAGTTAATTTAGAATGAATGATTCTCCATGTTGAAATATTCATGTATGTGGGAAAAGTGCAAATTTAAGAAATGTGCTTATGTGAAAAATACAAATTATGAGGATCTCCATGTTATTAAAATAAGATTGATTAGTAAATTATGCATGTTTATGGTTATGATTGATACTAAACAATCCTAAGGTTGTATGTTAGTTGTTGGAAAAATGAACATTTTGTAATTTAGGCCAAGTTCAAGAAATGATCAATTTGTGTGGTAATCAAAAGGAAAGAAGAAAATTCATTAGTCTAATAAAGAGGAACCAATTATGATTGAAAGATATCTAGAGAAATTTCTCTTTGAAAAAGAAGTTGTTAATAGGACATTATGTGATTTCATGTACACTTTGTATAAATAAAAGAGTAGTACTTTATATGAAAAATGAGAATTAAAATGTCTTTAAAAACCCTTAATTTACTGTTTAATTTGAAAGAAATCCAGTCAGGAATTTATTTAGTTTCAAAGAAGAACAAATCACATTTTCGAAGAAATGAGTCTTTTAATGAACTAGAATATCTACAGTCGTATACAAAACAAATTGAAATTATTTTTCCTACGGGTTAGCCACTCTATCCATACTGGTCAGTGGGTGCAAATTAAAAACGTCACTGTAGTAGGAGGTCATGGGTTCGAATCTTGGCATAAACTCTTTATTTTTATTTTTGAAAATAACCCATTACTGAGACTTCGAGTATAAGTGAATTAAGACCCCCCCTTGTATCACGTGGGTGCTCTGTCCTCTTTGATCAGCCGCTGTGCCACAGTACGTTACTATAGCGCTACTGCTGTTGTTGTGGGTTTTAAACCTGGCTTCGGCCAAGGTTATAATTTTTGATTTTTTTTGGGGAAATTAATGTTTTTGAATGATTTTTTTGTGAAATTAATTTATAAAAATTATGTTAATTATCCTGAGATTAATTTGAACTTATCTAGAAAATTTCTATGGATTGATTAAGAATTATAGTTCAAGATTAAAGAGATTATGAGGGTGTTTAATGTGACAATTAAAGCAATATGTATT
This sequence comes from Hemerocallis citrina, assembly GCA_017893485.1. NCBI lineage: Eukaryota > Viridiplantae > Streptophyta > Magnoliopsida > Asparagales > Asphodelaceae > Hemerocallis > Hemerocallis citrina. The sequence continues at coordinate 65,375,802 of CM030368.1, read as the reverse complement.
TCTCTTCTTTAGGGGAAATTATGTGAAGTTATTTTAAGAATTCATGACTTAATGCAAATGTGAATAATTTCGCTTGGTTTAAATAAATGAGATTTTAGACTTATGAATGCAAAGAAAAATTATGAGATTAAATATGTAATTCGAGAAATTGAGAAAATGAAATTATCTTGTCTCTTTATTGTAGAAAGTAATGCATGAATTGAAATGTAGAAGAATCATGATAATTTATGAAAATATTGATGAGTGTGAATACTCAATTTATGAATATGGAATGAGATTTTGAACTAAAGGGTAGCTAAGTCATATTACCGGCAATTGAATGAGTTATATTTATTGAGATAAATTATCGAGATGATAGACCAAGTTGGTCATGTTGTTGATTAAGAGTGGTATAGAGAAAGGAGCTAACTCTAAGGGTTAATTTTATTCATGATTCACATAATTAAGGACTAGACACATAGTGGTGATGTGACGAAAGTGAGAGAAAAACACGAGTATGAGGGCCAACGGATTGGCGGTGTGAGGGTGTTTCACAGATTGCCTACTTGATGCGTCAAGACACGGCGTGAGCACTACTCCAGAATTATCGTCCCGGTGGCGATGCTTGTGGGGTGTTTGGTGATTACGAGTGGTGCCATCGTTCCACGACGGAGGCTGAATTGTCCATAGATTTCCTGCATGATACGTCATGTCAGTGTGTGGGATTCCCCTCCAGATTGTCTACATATTGGCTCGTAATTCATAGAACATCTAGGATACTTACCGTAGTTACCGTAGTAGTTTAAGTCACGACGAGGGACCGAACCCTTACAAGATGAAGTACGATTAAGGGCTTGCCCTCGGACCTATGTAGTATAGGATGCATAGAATCCGAACAAGTATGCATTAGTGTCATGTAATATAAACAACTGCTTTAAGGACTAAAGTGCACAGTACAACACGACATCTATAGGATAGTCCCTGTAGTTTTGCTTGTGACAAGTGTGTGCTTTCTAAGTAGGAGAAAATTGATGTTTTATATCCTTGCGTCAGTTGAATAAACTGACGAGCCCACAGTTTCTATACAGGATAAAGAGATTGACAAGATTAAAGTATGCATGCTGCTTAAAGAATGTTTCAAGTGTTGTATATTTTATTCATGTAATTATTGTAAATTGCTTCCATTGTTTAAATGTAATTTAAAGATGTAACTCTGATGTAATAAAAGTTTTAATTTCTATGTAAAATTGTACGAAGAGAAGTGTAAAGATCCTATGGAATTTCGAATTCAGTCCGTTTTGGAATTCCGGGTGTTACAATAATACCCTTTCTTCCATTTCTAGTTACTTTTTAATAAGATTTGGACTTCTGCTTATTCCGACACCAAGAAAAAATATTCTTCGTATGTGGGCTTTTTCGAGTGTTTTAATATTAAATATAGCTATGGCGTTTTCGGTTAATTTAGCTATTCAACGAAAAAAAATGGAAATTTTATTTATCAATATCTATGGTCTTGGACCATCAATAATGATTTTTCTTTAGAGTTCGGACACTTAATCGATCCACTTACTTCTATTATGTCAATATTAATTACTACTATTGGAATCATGGTTCTTATTTATAGTGACAATTATATGTCTCACGATCAAAGATATTTGATATTTTTTGCTTATATGAGTTTTTTCAATACTTGTATGATGGGATTAGTTACTAGTTCTAACTTGATACAAATTTATATTTTTTGGGATCTTGTAGGAATGTCTTCATATTTATTAATAGGTTTTTGGTTCACACAACCAATTGCAGCAAGTGCTTGCCAAAAAGCTTTTGTAACAAATCGTATAGGGGATTTTGGTTTATTATTAGGAATTTTAGGATTTTATTGGATAACCGATAGTTTAGAATTTCGGAATTTATTCAAAATAGTTAATAACTTGGTTCCAAATAATGGAGTCAATTCTTTATTTGTTATTCTGTGTGCTTATTTTTTATTCGTTGGCGCTATTGCTAAATCTGCGCAATTCCCCCTTCACATATGGTTACCTGATGCTATGGAAGGGCCCACCCCCATCTCGGCTCTTATATATGCTGTAACACCCCGAATTCCAAATAAGACTGAATTTGAAGTTCCACAGGATCTTTACACTTCATTTCGTACAATTTTACAAGGAATTTAAAAACTTTATTTCAACAATAATTACATCAGAGTTTTTTACATCAACACACAGTGGAATAAATAAACTACAATAATGATAAATGTACATCTGTAACAATTTTAACATTTAAGTAATCATCAGCATCAAAATCATCTTTATATCTTCTTGTAAACTCCAAGTCCTGCATACAAAACTGTGGGCACATCTGTTGCTTACAACCGACGAAATATTATACACAGCCATTCTCGCTATGCCGAACAGTATAACAATTCTTAAATACTTTAGCAAACACAAACTTGATCACAAAACAAGCTAAAGAGGGACTATCCTATTGATGTCGTGGGTGTTGTGCACTTAATCCTTAATGCAGTTATTTATATTAGATGACACTAATGTGCACTTGATCGGATTCTATGCATCCCATACTACATAGGTCCGAGGGCAAGCCCTTAATCGTTCTTCATCTTGTAGGGTTCAAGCCCTTAATTGTTCCTCATCTTGTAGGGTTCAATCCCTCGCCATGACTTAAACTACTGTGATAACTACGGTAAATATCCTAGGTATTCTATGAGTTACGAGCCCACATCCAGACATCCTAGAGAGAACCCCACGCACTGACACATGACTCATCATGCAGGCATCCTTTGGTCAATTCACCTCCGCCATGGACCATGGCACCACCCGTAGTCACCAAATACCCCAGAAGCGTCACCACCGGGACAGTACTCTGGAGTAGTATCCACGCCCTAATCATGACGCATCATGAGGACATCCTGTGAACACTCTCACGCCGCCAATCTAATCGCCCTCATACTCATATTTTTTTCTTACTTTCATCACATCTCTACTATAGTGTAGTCTTTACAATTTTGTTTGTTTTAAAAGAAAATCATCACAACCTAGAGCTAGTTTACCCTACCAGACTTAAACCAAAACAAAAGATTGTCAACCTACCTGGCTACTTCTCAAAAGATGCTCAACCCTCACTGGTTAGCTCTCAAATCATTAATAAAAACTGCCGGTCACTGGGTCTTGCCTAGCCTCTAGATTCCAACAACTATCTCTTTCTAGTGATCAACAACAAGTCATAATCAATCTCAAATTAATCTTTCATTTTCTTTATTCATATCTCTTTCTCAAAGAAAATATTTCTTTAAAGATCTCATAACATAAAATGATTCAATTCAACCTCGTTTATCAATTTAATCACTTATAACGTTGTATGCATTTCAAATAATCTCAATCAAGTATAGAAAATCATAAAATCTCATTAGGAGAAAAATCTAATTTCAATCCAAATATTTATCTATATTTAATTAAACAAGAGTCACACTTTTCAATAAAAATAACTTCTTATTCTTCTAATCGAATAAACTCAAGTTCTTTAATGTAAAAATCCTCTTTTAATCTCACAAAATATGTCCAAATAATGTAGAAATAATTTTCATAAAGTCTAAACAATTTTAGAAAATTTTATGGGATTTTTCCGAATTTTATTTCCCTTAAAAACTCAATAAAACACAAAAAATAAAAAAGGAAACAAAGTGACAAGGTCGGGATTCGAACTCAGAACCCAAGGCCAGACCATCGGATGAACAGTAACGGTCTTATAGTGCACCCGATAACTACTAAGTCCAAGACAACTAACTGATATGAGGTGAATTTAAATTATATTTAAGTTTGGGCTCACGGTATTGAGTAAAAATTAGGTTTTAGAAAAACAAAGTCTCTGTTGAGACTCGAACCCAGGCCCATTGGCTCCGCCGAGCTACAGTAACGCACTTGAAACACACCCACTGACCAGTAAATCCGAAGTGGCTAATTGATATGAAAATAGTCACATATTTGTTTGTGTATATCGTACTGTATTTAGTTTTCCTTTACAAAATTCGATTCTTAAATCAATTTGTGCTTGTACAAAAACTTGATTCTTTTCCAGAATATATTTCTATCAAATGCAGTATAATATATTTATTTGTATTTTTATAAAATTCTCTTTTGAAAATATCACAAAAACTTACTTCCCAAATTATATTAGAAAAACACATATTATTCAATTTTCAACTAAAATGTTGTTGTTCATCAAAAACTCCTCTATGAAATTTTCTATATTCATTAAATAAACTAATAAGACTAAATCCGCATTTCTTTACCACATTAGCAATAAAAGTCATTTTTTATACATATTGCATCATTTGAACTACTATTATTTTAACATGCATCAAATCTCACTCTAGCAATTTTCTAAATAATACATCATTTTTCACTTCTTAGTTTAACAAGCATTTCAATCGTTTATACGAATCACAACATTAAGTTAACACATCATGACACAACATAATTAAGATTAAGCAATCTACGAATTAGCATACCAATCAATTTTAACAAATCAAATTTCTACATTAACTAGCATGCAAATTTTTATTCCTAATTTAGAAAGTATTTTAGAATCACCCACTCAGAAATTTAATTTCTAGCGATTGAACTCCTAGAATGAGAGCTCCTAGAAAACTCCGCTTTGTCTCCTCGAAATCCGTAAGCAAGAAAAAGCTCCAACCCTCCATTTCAGCAGCACAATAAGCATATCTCCTCCTCATTTTTGGCAAAGCAACCAGTGAATCATCTCGAACTTCACTTCATTATATATATATATGATATATATATATATATATATATATATAATATATATATATATATATATATATATATATATAACTTCACTTCATTATATATATAGTTATATATATATATATATATATGATTGAAAAAGATATAAATGTATGTATGTATTAGGTGGAGTAGCACAGGGCTATGCTGGTTGGACTTGGGGCTCAGATGTTGACAGAATAAGGAAGGAAGGAAAGAAAAGATGGGAGAGAAATGTAGCATTTAAGTGTATCTATATATATACACCTTGTAAATGAATGGAGAAAATAAGGAGAGCATGCTGGATAGAGGCTTCAGAATTGAACAGAGAGGGCTTCGAATTTGATCTGACAGAGAAGGAAAGAGAGGAAAGAAGATGATGGAGAAAGGCGTAGGGGTAGGGGTATTATACAAAGAGTAATATGGTAGTTAGAATAACTACTCACACCACTAACAACACTAACACCGCCTTCAAAATTTTCAAAACTTGTTTTCCCTCCTACTTCAAATGAACAGCCCAGTTTTGACTCTTTTAGTGTGCACATTGAACGTGTGCACGTGCACGTGCTTTGTGTACACTACAAAAAAAATTATTTATTTAATTCTTTTAAAATTGTTATTTATATATGTAATATACATATAAAATTAACTTAAAAATTATACTTTTTATGCACGATTAAAATAGACACACATTCTTCATGAAATTTATTTTGAAAAAGAACATGCCCAAATACGTGCACCGAAACACGTACTTCGCACGTAAAAATAACGAAAATGCGAAATCGACTTTATCAACGAAAAATTATTAAAATATAATCGAAAACAACATAAGAAAAATATATTTATTAATTTTATATATTCTACGATGTAATCGTCACGTACATGGAAAACACGTGCATTACACATACAAAAGTATTTAGATCAAAATGCGAGAAAAATAAACTTTCGTTCTATAAAAATGACTTTGAATACATAAAATAAATAATTGAAATACAGAAATACCACACGTAGCGGTGGAAAAATAAGTAATCGATACGTGCATCAAAAACACGTAAAAAGCACGTAAAAGCGCAGAGATTGAAATATATATTCGTGTTGACTTAAAATAAGATAAAATCAATACGGAAAATGCATAAATAGTCGGAAAAAAAAAATACGTAGTGAAAACACGTTACAAATATTACCAGTTTCGGTACAAAATACACATGCATAACACACGAGGGCAAAATTGTCATTTCCAATTTTGAGGGGTGTTACACATGCTGCTACTATGGTAGTGGCGGAAATTTTTCTTGTAGCTCGGCTTCTTCCTCTTTTTGTAGTTATACCTTACATAATGAATCTCATTTCTTTCATAGGCATAGTAACAGTATTCTTAGGAGCCACTTTGGCTCTTGCTCAAAGAGACATTAAAAGAAGTTTAGCTTATTCTACAATGTCCCAGTTGGGTTATATTATGTTAGCTCTAGGTATAGGTTCTTATCGAGCTGCTTTATTTCATTTGATCACTCATGCCTATTCGAAAGCTTTATTGTTTTTAGGATCCGGCTCTATTATTCATTCAATGGAACCCATTGTTGGATATTCACAAGAAAAAAGTCAAAATATGGTTTTTATGGGTGGTTTAACAAAATATATTCCAATTACAAGAATTACTTTTTTATTAGGTGCACTCTCTCTTTGTGGTATTCTACATTTTGCTTGTTTTTGGTCCAAAGATGAAATTCTTAATGATAGTTGGTTATATTCCCTGACTTTCACAATAATAGCTTCCTTCACAGCAGGATGAACGGCATTTTATATGTTTCGGATGTATTTACTTACCTTTGATGGACATTTGCGCATTCATTTTCAAAATTACATTAGCAACAAAAATAGTTCTTTCTATTCCATATCCTTAAGGGGAAAAGAAGTACCAAAAGAAATCAATAGAAATTTACATTTATCAACAATTAATGATAAGGTCTCCTTTTTTCAAAAGATACATATAAAATCGAAGATAATGTAAGAAATGGTATAGGATACTTTAGTACTTACTTTAGAAATAAATACATTTATAACTATCCTCACGAATCGGACAATACTATGTTATTTCCCCTGCTTTTATTGGTATTATTTACTTTATTCATTGGTTCCATAGGAGTTCATTTTGATCTAGGAGTAATAGATTTGGATATATTATTGAAATGGTTAACTCCGTCCACAAATTTTTTCCATCCAAATTCAAATGATTCCTCGGATTGGTATGATTTTTTGAAAAATGCAGTTTTTGGGTAAGTATAGTCATTTTTTGGATTATTTATAGCATCTATTTTATATGGATATATTTATTCATCTCTACATAATTTAGATTTAATCAATTCATTTGTAAAGAGGAATCCAAAGAGACTTTTTTTGGACCCAATAAAAAATGTGATAAACAGTTGGTCATATAATCGTGGTTACATAGATATTTTTTTATACTGGAACTTTTACTGTGGGTATAAGAAGATTAGCTGAACTAATTCAATTTTTTGATAGACATATAATTGACAGAATTATAAACGGGATCGGTGTTGCCAGTTTCCTTATAGGGGAGGGAATTAAATATATGGGGAAAGGACGAATTTCATATTATTTATTCTTATATTTATCTTATGTATCAATCTTGTTATTCAGTTTTTCAATCCAGAAAATTTTCTTTCATTTTGATCTTCTTGAAGTTTTCCCAATTCCCAATTATCTTGATGGGTATCAAGATAAGAATCTTCGTAAGCTGGGCTATTTTTGTCTCCTTTGGTGGATCCCTCTTGTTCCTGTTTAGTCTTCTTCGTTTCGTAAGTTGTTTCTACATCGCTTTTTTCCTTTCTTTCTCCCCTTTCTTCCGTTTATGAGGTTCTTTCAGTTTCCTAGTGACAATAGGCAACGACATTCTGCCTAAATAGTAGACACAAGTGATAAATAAGAGAATACTAAAAATTCGAGCCATAGAATTTCTCAATTCTGACACAAGGGACTTATTAGATCGAATCGAATGATTTTTCTGTATCCAGAATAATACCAATCCAAACCATTTCATGAATAAATTGTGACTAATTAACCAACCAACAAAACTTCTTGTTACAAATAACATCTTGTTTTTGCATCGAAACATATAAATGTTGACTAATCTGGCTAATGTTGAACTTGGTAAAATGAAATGGTTGAATATTGAAAAATGAAATTATTCTGGAATACACATTGAATGCTGAGATTACGCATTGAATTTCTAGTAGTAGATCCATAATTCAAAAAGTTTTTGTGATTGTTTCAGAAGAAATGAAACAAAAGATACGGTGGAACTAGGACAGTTATTGTATGAGGTCTTCCCATTGCTAGATGCAGAGGCGCATAATAGATCGATATGAACATCATGATCTGCCCCGTAATAAAACCAGTTGTTGCTTATACCTCCTTCTCGGTTCCTTCTTCCATAACCCGAGATCGAAGAAGGAAGAGATAAGAGGGTCCTATGGAGAATGTGATCAGAAATCCATAATAGAGTCCGACCACAACGACCGAATTTATTATCTTCATGCATAAGGATAATATATTACCTAGTAGAAAAGATTTCAAAATCATCACAAACCTCCCCTTTTTCTTTTCTATTTCAATTTCTCGATTATTATATGATGATTTCTTAAGTTTCCATATATAGAAAGATATAGACTATAAATGACATCTCTTATGTCAATGAAACCATCTTCTTCGATTGAATGACATTCTTATGTCAATGACACCAAATGTAACCCTTGTTTTCGCAAAAAAATGTACTTTCTATGTATTTTCGGTATTTCAAATTTTCGTAAATTAGTTTTCCGCTTTCGAACTATTTTTGTTAAAATGTATTATTTGATCTTCTATTAAAACCTATTTTCAATTAATAACTTTATTTGTAACTATTTTCTATGATTTTATATTGTAATACAATTCATATTTTTGTTATTATTACTCTTATTATTTTTTTTTATTAGTATTATTGTTATTATTGTTATTTTTGACTAGTTATTAAAAATCCGCTTTTATTTACTAGCTGTATTTGTACTATTTTAGATAAATACTATTTTGTAATGTAAATTATATTATTTTATAAAATTATATGTTATTGGTTATTTTATTATTCTTATTGGTTTTCTTTAAACCCAATTACTCCACTATACCCATTAACAAAAACCCAAACCCATTAAACCTGTACCCATTATTTACCCTATATTAACTAAAACCCATAAACCCATACCCTATTTACCTACCAAACCCGTTTACCAATACCCTGAAACCGAAACCCATTATACCCCATCAGCCAACCCGCAACCCGTTCACCCCTACAACTCTAAACCCTAAATTCTATCTGTATATATACCTCTACTCTACCCTTTATTATGCCTGTTCATCACCCCTACCACCGCCCCCTAACCCTTCATCTTCCTCTTCATCCCCGACTACTCCCCAGTCGCCGACCATCGTCTTACCGTCTAGTGGGTTGCTTTTGATCAAGTTTGTTGTGGGCCATCAATCACCGTGATCATCTTGATCATCATGATCACCTTGATCTAGGCCTGCCGATATCCTCTTGATCATCACGATCATGATGATCATCAATTTCCTTTGATCACAGTCGTTCGATCGATCGATCTTGTTCATCATCATCATCTTCATCTTCAGGGAGATCTGGACCGTCTAATCTTGTTGATCTTGATCATCCTCTTGATCATCGAGATTCGTGCTTGGTGTTCGTGATTGCGATTGTGATCGTGTGTTCGTGATTGGTTTGTAGGTTCGTTCGTTCTGTTCGTGCCCGGGAATTTGTTCCCGTTATTCTTGCTTTTGCTTCGTCGGTTTCGTAGTCTTTCAGGCAAGTAAGTTGTATTAAATTCCTTTGTAAATACAAGTACTAAATACCGCATGTAGTGTAGTTGGGTTCTAGAGACAATTTGTGTGTGAAACCCCTTGTTGATATTGTCTCTATTGTGATGATTCGACCGTAGTTGCCTCACAACATACATGACATTATATAACCTAGGATTGACCATACTTATTTCTTATATGCGTGTTGTTCATATGTTATCATGTGCTCGTTCGTGTTATTCATGGTAGACTTGTTATGGACTTGTAAAATACCCTATAACATGTTGTTTGGACATCTAGTATACTATATTTCATATTGGGTTGTGTTTTGGGTGAGTTCTATGTGAACTAGTGAATTTTGTGCGTATGCGATATTTTCAGTTTTGCTGGCTTTGCTCGTTTTGATCAGTAGTTTAGACCCTATTAAAGTCAGTATTTGAAAATATTTTGTGAACATGATTTGTAGAGAATTCTTTCTATTTTCCAACCATTTGACGGATCTCAGTTTCGATTTACGGTTTGTGAGTTATGTCGATTTTACTACAGTGGTGTCGAAAGATTTCCAAATTTTGTTTTCTATGAATTCTGAAGAGTAATCTATTTTGTATTCTGGTATTACAATTATTATTTTGATCTGAAATTTTGCTCAGTACTTCTAGACTTGATTGGGGTTTACCCAGAATTTTTGTGAATTTATTTGATGAGTTTTACAATCCGTTATATGTTTCCAAACAATTACTATACTTGCAGATTTTCTTACTGTTCAGTAAAGAACCTGATTTCGACCTAATTCTACTTGCTGTTTCTAAAATTTTCTGAATATGAAAGTTAGCCTACTGTATCTATTTTATTACCCTTTTTGCGGATTTGGATTTCGATTTATGGTTTGTGAGAAATTGCATTTTTCATACTGCAGTATTTGTAATTTCAGATTTACAAAACTACTATATCTTGATATTTTCTTATATTCGTTGACTGAACTATCTATATTGGAAAATTATGATACTTTATATTTTGATACTACACATATAGGAGAATACCCCAGATTTTTTGTGGATTTAATTAATGAGTTTTCATGCTGTTTTCCTGTTCTTGAATACAATCTTCTGATTTCTGACTGAACTTGATATCGGGATTCAAATCAGTTTTGAGACTTGTTTTTGTGAAATACCATATGACTTTTATATGTTCGCTGGATTCGGCCGGAAGTCTATTTTCCATATTCTTTGACGAATTCAGATTTGCATGTTTGTAGCAACGGGAATCCCAGTTTTAGTGCAGTACTGTCTTGCTGTCCTGAACTAGAATTTTCGTTGATCTATCCTGTTTTGAGTTACCTTTCTCCTATACATGTTTATCTTGCAACCTAAACCTGTTAAATGTTCATACTATGTTATTCTTGACCTGTTTGTGACACATACATGCCTGTTTAATAATAACAAAATAACCAAGCCGAGGTTAAGGGAAAGATCTAGTAGTAGAAAATATAGAAATGTGTACTTAGAAGTGGGTCCGTATTTTCCTTTTTGATTCATGTTGATACATGAACCTGTTGATGCATGGACCTGTTGGTTCATGTACCTATTACCTGTTAATGCATAGACTTGTTGGTTCATGTACCTGTTACCTGTTGATGCATGGACCTATTGGTTCATGTACGTATTACTTGTTGATACATGGACCTGTTGGTTCATGTACCTTTTACCTATTGATGCATGGACCTATTGGTTCATGTAATTATTGCCTGTTGATTCATGAACCTGTTGATGCATGAATCGGACGATTCGTATACCTGTTTGATTCATGAACCTGTTCCTGTTTCTGTTTTTCCTTATCCCTGAGTACACGGCCCTATGGACTCCACTATGAAATCTAAAACGAAACTGTGTTGACTGTAGCAACCATGTAGTAAAAGTATGGATGCATGAAGTGCTACCTAGATAGTAATAAATACAAGACTTGACATGACATAATACCGATACATGAATACCTATTACATGATTACATGTACATGCTACCTGATACCTGATGCATGATACTTGTACATGCTACTTGACACCTGTTTACATGTTTATCTGTATACATGTTTACCTGCTTGCATGACACTTGACACATGTTACCTGTACCTGTTAGTATATCCTGTTACTTGATTCTGTTTATGATTTATGTTAGTTGTTCTATTTTGTTGCCATGTCTATTCCATGCTATTTGTTTACCTTTCCCACGAACTTGTATCCTGCACTACAAGCGTCCCGTAACTTGCATTGACGGGAGTTTGTTTTCTTTTTTCTCTTCCTGCAATTTATTTAAATTGCAGATTTTGGAGATCAGCTGCCAGATGGAATAGGCGAGATGAGGTACTAGATGCTGGAGTTTTGCTATCATGATTTTCCAGCTATTATTATTATTTTCTATTGCTATTTGAACAATTGTATCTTGATTACTTGGATTTATTTGTATTTGGGCAATGTGACCTAGGATATTGAATTATTCAAATCTGATTTATTTGAGATTAATATATTTTGGTTTCAAGTATTCTTGTTGGTATTTTGATTCATATGTGCATGCTTGGTTGATTCTTTTGCTTCCGACTCTGATTATTCTTATGAAATGTTGTAAAGATTCTGAAAAGCTTATGGATGATGAAAATCATTTGCTGGGCTTAGTCACGTATCTGTATTCCGTATTCTCTTTTGGGAAGCGTGACATGACACCAAAGGAGTATGAAATGAATGGAATTAGAATATAGATGGAATATAATGAAATAGAGCCACTTTGAGGCTCCCTATGAAATTATGCATGGAACGGAGCCACTACGAAGAAGTTTCGGGAGTTACGAAGTAAGCTTCGGACACATGGGTTGAGAATGGGAGTTGAACTCTATGAGGTCGAATCTCCCGTTGTTCCTCAGTAGCTCAGTAGTAGAGCGGTTGGCTGTTAACTGATTGGTCGTAGGTTTGAATCCTACCTGGGGAGATTGGATTGATTATTAATTAAAGAATAAAAAATTGAATTAAAGAGTTGAGAATGGGAGTTGAACTCTATGAGGTCGAATCTCCCGTTGTTCCTCAGTAGCTTAGTGGTAGAGCGGTTGGCTGTTAACTGATTGGTCGTAGGTTCGAATCCTACTTAGGGAGATTGGATTGATTATTAATTAAAGAATAAAGAATTGAATTAAAGAGCTCACTTGGACCGTTAGGGGTAGGTAACCTGTTCCCTGTCTTTGTCTTTATTGCATTTTATCTCATCCTATCACATTCCGTTCTACGATATTTATTGAGAATCACCGTCAATACCTCGGCGTAGATCCGGGTTAATCCCTTGTAAATAGCCTCAGGGCAATTTACAACTAGCCAATTCAGAATTCTCAGATGATGTTAGCAGTGCATCAAAGATGCAGTCATCGATTCTCCCGATAGGCCATAATTAATGCTAACGCGAGCAAAAATATTAATGACGAGGAACGAATTTTTGCTATGCTACTAATACTTGTACTTGCTCTGCTATTCTGCCCAAGCCTGGCTGAGGAAGAGTTACCGGGAGTCAAACAAAAATATGCTGATTCCGACCGAGTTTATTATATGTAATGTAAATAAATCACTTCACGAGAAATCAATATATATATAAGGAAGTCTTCCGTTGTACACCACATATGGTGCACACGGCGTGTGCACTCGACCTTCCCGCCTTCGTATCGACAATCTGAACAGTTCACATTGATCTACACATCTAAATTAGTCTAAATATGTAAAATCAAATCATTTGAAATTCATTTGCCCATCCATTGAAGTGTTACAAAATTGTATGGCTGAAAATCATTGTCTTTTATAGTCACATGATGGATGGGCAAATGAATTTCAAATGATTTGATTTTACATATTTAGACTAATTTAGATGTGTAGATCAATGTGAACGGTTCGGATCGTCGATATGAAGGCGGGAAGGCCGAGTGCACATGAGTGCACACGGAGGGGTAGTGCACAATGGAAGACTTCCCTATATATATATAGCAACTTATAGGTGGTATGTAGGTGGTATATATATATATATATATATATATATATATATATTATAAAAGCCACAATAAATTTCTCCATAAAAGATCTTAACCATTGATTTTGATAACTCATTTAAACATCAATTAGCAAATCCAGATCATTCATTTATTTTTTTCTGATCTAACAGATGAACAGCTATGATTGAGTTTTGATCATAATGAAAACCCAACCTAAAAATCACAGTGACCCTCTTTAGCTAAGGCCCTAATTCTGATCTCAGTTCCACCAATGGGAAAGAAACGAACCCTAACCTAACCCCAAACACCCTGCATCTGCCGCCGCTGACTCCGACTCCGACTCCCATGCTGCCCCCTCCCACGTAGCCATCCACCTCGCCTTAGGTCGTAGTCATCATCTCCGTCCTCCGCCACAACATCCGGTCCTTCATCTCAGCCGTCATAGATGGTAACCTCCTCCTCCTTTGTCTCTCTCCAGTCCAGTCGCCCTTCCAATCCACCACCGTTGATGCTGCTTTCCTCTTCCTTAATCTGTTTACTTTATCACGTGGTTGGGTTTGGTTATCAGATGGAAAGATAGTCAGGTCATTTCTCCGATGGTAACAAATTAGCAGTGAAGTTATTGAAGCAACCTGATGATGCTTTGAAGGAGTTTGTTTCTCAGATATAGATTATCACCACCTTGCATCACAATAACATCATATCTTTGGTTAGCTTTTGTTTCAACCTTAATAATCTCATATTGGTCTATAAATTCTTGTCCAGAGGGATCGAGCTTAGAAGAAATCCTCCACTCCTTCTCCTTGATCAAATCTCATTTTATTTATATAATTCGGATGATTTACTTGGTTTTAGGTAACAACGAAAACAAGGATGTCAGTTGGGGTGAAAGATATAAGACTGCAGTGGGTGTACCGAGGCTTTGGATTACGTACATGGTGGTGGGAGTGCACAGCCTGTGATCCATAGGGATGGTAAGTCATCAAATATTCTCCTATCTAATGACAGTGATCCTCAGGTATTGTTATTATTTTACTAATTTCTACTTACGAGATAATATGTGTGCTCTTACTTACACGACCAAGTTATGACAATGCTTTAGTTAGCTAAATTTGGACTTGCTTTGTGGGTATCCTCGTCTTCATCACACATGACATGAATAATGTTGCAGGGACATTTGGGTATGTTTCCATTGCTTGTTCCTACCACCTATGGTTTTGATGTATGTCGGATCTATTTTCATTGTAAATGATTTGTCTTTTTACTCCTATATAGGTATTTTCCACCTGAATACTTCATGTATGGGAAGTGATGTAGTTTGTTTTTGGAGTGTGGGGGTAACAGGTGTGAGTTCTTGTAATACCCTAAAACTTCATTTTTATAAAAAAAAAACATTATTTTTCACGTGTTGTGCACGTGCAAACTTCATGTGTATATTATTTATTTATTTTGTATGAAATCTCATTTTTGTATGAACAATTATTTTCCTTTATTTTTTCTAAAAAAAATATTAAAAAAAGTCTATTTCCAAAAGCCTAAAACACTAATTAATTGTTTTAGCCCACTTTAATTAATTATTAATTTGTTGTCTTGACCCACAAGCCTAAGCCCACTATTTATGATGCCCACCAATCTAATTAAATAATTAAATGGTCACACTTGTCATGTAGAGATAATTGGTGAACATTTTGATTGTACAACTTTTAAATATGGGTACTAGGTGGCACGTGCGAAGCACGTAGTGTGCAATGCACACTTTATTTTGGGCCGGTTGTGCATTGGAAGGAATGGGAGAGTGGGTTGTGTGCATGGGTAGTTATTTGTGTGTGGGTGGTTGCTATAACTCCTACTCCTATCCTAGCCCTTCATTCTATAACCATCCATCGAATCCTAGCCCTCCAATCTACTTTAAAATTAGTATAAATACCCCTCCTATTTGTTTGTATTTTACACTAGTAATCTATTGAAAGAAGAGAACAATTACATAGGAGATTTATGTTAGTGTGAGTTGAGTATGAGTGTTCCCCCATTGGAGGCCGGCCATCCCTACAAGAAGAAGCTCTCGGTTTTTGGCAAGGAGCAAGGAGAAGGAGTTCGTTGCACTGCAATCTAGGAGGAGAAGGCACTCGCTCGCAATCAGGGAGGCTCTAGAGGATTTTCTTAATTGGTTTTCTTCAAAAGGTGGGTGTTTCTCATGACTTCTAAAGTAGAAATCATGCTAGGGAATGAAATTGAATTGTTATTATGAATTACTAGTTGAAATGAAATGCATGCTTACCTAAATAGAAGGGAATTGAAAAATTAGCAAATATGTGTTGATTGATTACTATATTTATTAATTATGAGTAAAGTGAATGTTCTCGTTATTTCTAATGTTAGTATGCAAAATATGTCCTAAATGTGAACTATGTGGTTTAACTAGTAAAAGACTAACATCATGTTTATGGATTGAAGTGCTAATGTAGAATGGTGTGTTAAAGATGAATTGATAGAATAAATTATTAAGAAATGATTGGTAATAGATGTCATGAAATTTCCCATTGCTATTTATGCCATTAGAAAAAATGAAAAACAATGTATTTTTGCAAACAAATGATCGAATGCATCATGTGTAATTAATAAAACAGAAGTTCTTATAAAGCAAATGATTATTGTGAAATACGGGTTTACTGTAAATTTTTAAGTAGATTGTGATCTGGAAAGTTATGTTTCAAAAAGAGAAGAAAATATATTTTTAGACTTGAAAAACATTGCAGAGCAGCAAACTGATCACATTTAACAGTCGACTGGCCTGATCGTTTATATTTTTTTAGTTTAAAAATCATAGCGGAACAGCCGACTGTCCATATAAGACAGTCGACTCCTCTGAGTATTTTATTCTCGAGCTTTAGAAACTCGCAGAACAGCCGACTGGTCATGGTTAACAGTCGACTGCCCTGAACATTTTTATTTTCGAGTTTAAAAACATCGCAGAACAGCCGAATGGCGATCTGTGACAGTCGACTTCCCCGAAGTTTTAAGTAAATCTGTATTCTCTTTGTGAGATAATTTCTATGACCTATGTCTTAGTATAAATGAGATTTGAGACGGTTTTTACAAAGAGGAACTTATTTTGATTATTAACTTTTTATATAAAGGAAATTGAAGGGATTGTTTAAGAAGTTTAAAATGAGATTTTGGGTAATGAGAAATTTGAAAGGTGTGAGATTGTGAAACGATTGAAAATGTGAACTGTGGAATTGGTATGGATTGAAATAGAATTATGTGAGCTTATAAACTAGTGAATATGACATGTTAGAAGAATTTCAGTTTTTCAAGTATCTATGCATTGAATTATTGATTGTGATGAATTATGAAAGATGTGAATACATGAATACTATGCTTTTGAAACATGAATAGTGATTAATCATGAAAAGGTCTTATGAGCATGACATTGTAATTATGAGTTGAAATTGAGAATTAGGGTATAGCCAAGCCTTATACCGGCAGAGAAATGAATTGAAATGGAATTTGAAATGAAAAGACCAAGACTTGGGTCATGTTGAATAAATGGTTAAGACCGGTATAATGGGAGTGCTACATTCTAAGATATTGATTTATTCATGATTCAATTAGACTAAGGATTAGATACATAGCGAAGATGTGATGAAAGTAAGAGAAAAACATTGAGTATGAGGGCCACTGGATTGGCGGCGTAACGGTATTCACAGGATGTCCCATAATGAGTCATGATAGGGCGTGGATACTGCTCTAGAGTACCGTCCGGGTGGCGACGCTCGTGGGGGTGTTTGACGACTGCGGGTGGTGTCATGTCTATGGTAGGAGCTGAATTACCACAGGATGCCTGCATGATGAGTCATGTGTCAGTGCGTTGGGATTCCCTCCAGGGCTGCCTAGACATGAGTTCGTAGGTCAGAAAATATCTAGGATACTTACCGTAGTTACAGTAATAGATTAAGTCATGGCGAGGGATTGAACCCTATAAGATGAAGAATGATTAAGGGCTTGCCCTCGGACCTATATAGTATGGGATGCATAGAATCCGAACAAGTGCGCATTAGTGTCATATAATATAAATAATTGCATTAAGGACTAAGTGCACATTCACAACACGACAACAATAGGATAGTCCCTTTAGCTTTGTTTGTGACAAGTTTGTGTTTGTTAAGAAATGTGAATCGTTATACTGTTTCCAGCATAGAGAGGATGGCCGTGTATAATATTTCGTCAGTTGAATGAACTGACGTGCCCAAAGTTTTATATACATGGTAAAGATGATTGACAATTGAAGTATACATGCTGCGCAAGACTGATTTAAATGTTGTTTCATGTAATTTATTGTAATATTGCTTCCGCTGTGATAATGTACAAGTGTAAATGTAACTCTGATGAAAGAAAAGTTTTTATTTCCTTGTAAAATTGTACGAAAGAAGTGTAAAGATCCTGTGAACTCGAATTCAGTTGTATTTTGGAATTCGGGGTGTTATAGTTCTTGTAATTTGTGAAGAGGAAACTGTGGTACTGTCATCGGTCTGATCCTAGGGAGTAGGACCGGCTCAGGAGTAGGAGCAGAGAGGTAGAGGCCGGGTGTTTGGCTCAGATCCAGTAGCTCAGCTCGGTCTTCTGTACCTGCGCACTGCCTAGAAACACCGGGAGAAGTCCGGGTGACAGGCCCTCCGATGATTTAGTCAGTCATTGAGAAGCAACAGTAGCTAGGGTTCAGGTGGAGAAAAGTTTATTACCTTCGAAAGTGAGGAGGGGGATGGGTATTTATAGGCAGGGGCAAACGGGTCTGGAACCCTAACGGGTCAGGGTCGGATCCGTTTGCCTATGGGCTCGAACTGGGTAAGGCCCGTTGGACTTCAGTTGACCTGACGATCACAAAGGAGCGGATCTAGAGGGGGTCTGATTGCTCTGATGGGGCCACATCATCTATACCATATCAGGAGCCCCCTACTC
Source organism: Hemerocallis citrina (assembly GCA_017893485.1). Classification (NCBI taxonomy): domain Eukaryota; kingdom Viridiplantae; phylum Streptophyta; class Magnoliopsida; order Asparagales; family Asphodelaceae; genus Hemerocallis; species Hemerocallis citrina. The sequence goes on along the minus strand of CM030368.1, from coordinate 65,357,184 downwards.
CTGGAGGACTACGTAAGCCAGCCGTGGAGGAGTAGTTTGTCTCTGTAGGAAGAGTGGAGCGGTGTGTTTGGTGGATATGATATGTAGCTACTCGGAGAGACAAGTGGGGTAGGTTGGAGATGATCTCATGGAGGGCTTTTGAGGGTCGAGCTTCGACATCGAGCCCCATGCTCACGTGTCGAGAGCCGAGCCAATATCGAACGCCGACCCCCAATTCACATAAAGGCAAGGGTGGGTTCGAGGTCATGGTCGAGCGCCAAGCCTGCTGAGCGTCGAGCACCCCTACTTGTGAGAAAGCTAGGGGTGGCTCGAGGTCACTGCCGAGCATCGGTCCCCCGTGCTCATGAGAAAACTATGGGGTGGCTCGACATCACTGCCGAGTGTCGAGCCCCCATTCTTGTAAGAAAGCCATGGGGTGGCTCGAGGTTACTACCAAGAGTCGAGCCCCAATGCCTGTGAGAAAGCTAGAGGGTGGCTCGAGGTCACTGCCGAGCGTCGAGCCCCCCATGATTGTGAGAAAACTATGGGGTGGCTCGAGGTCACTGCCGAGCATCGAGCCCCCCAAGCTAGTGAGAAACCATGGGGTCGCTCGAGGTCACTACCGAGCGTCGAGCCCACTACTTGTGAGAAAGCTAGGGAGTGGCTCGAGGTCACTGCCGAGCATTGAGCCCCCACATGATTGTGAGAAAACTATGCGGTGGATCAAGGTCACTGCCGAGCGTCGAGCCCCCTATGCTAGTGAGAAACCATGGGGTGGCTCGAGGTCACTGCCGAGCGTCGAGCCCACTACTTGTGAGAAAGCTAGGGAGTGGCTCGAGGTCACTACCGAGTGTCGAGCCCCCCCCCAACATGATTGTGAGAAAGCCATGGGGTGGCTCGAGGTCACTACTGAGCGTCGAGCCCCCCATGCTTGTGAGAAGCCACGAGGTGGCTCGAGGTCACTATCGAGCGTCGAGCCCCTGCTTGTGAGAAAGCTGGGAAGAGGGGGGCTCGAGGTTACTCCCGAGCGTCAAGCCCCCCTCCCCATGATTGTGAGAAAGCCATGGGGTGGCTTTAAGGTCACTGCCGAGCGTCGAGCCCCCCATGCTTGTGAGAAAGCCATGGTGATCGTTGAGCCCCCATGCTTGTGAGAAAGCCATGGGGTGGCTCGAGGTCACTGCCGAGCGTCGAGCCTCCCTGCTTGTGAGAAAGCTGGGGGTGGCTCGAGGTGACTTCTGAGCATCGAGCCCCCACGCTTGTGAGAAATCTGGGGGATGGCTCGTGGTCACTGCCGAGCATCTAGCCCCCCAGCTTTGGCTCGTGGTCACTACCAAGCATCGAGCCCCCCATGCTTGTAAGAAAGCTAGGGCACGGCTTAAGGTCACTACCGAACGTCGAGCCCCCTGCTTGTGAGAAAGCTGGGGCGTGGCTCGAGGTCACTGCGAGCATCGAGCCGCCCATGCTTGTGAAAAAGCTGGGGGTGGCTCGAGGTCACTGCCGAGCGTCGAGCCCCCCTACTTGATGTAAAAGCTCTGGGGTGTCTCGGAATCACCACCGAGCGTCGAGTCCCCAAGCTTGCTATAAAAACTCTGGGGTGGCTCAGAATCACTACCGAGCGTCGAGTCCCGAAGCTTGCTGTAAAAGCTCTGGGGCGGCTCGAGGTTACTGTCGAGCGTCGAGCCCCCAAGCTTGTTGTAAAAGCTCTGGGGTAGCTCGAAATCACCACCGACCGTTAAGCCCCCAAGCTTGCTATAAAAGCTCTAGGTTGTCCCGAGGTTATTGTTGAGCGTTGAACCCCCAAAGCTGCTATGAAAGCTCTGGCGTGGCTCGGAATCTCTATCGACCATCGAACCCCCAAGCTTGTTGTAAAATTTTTGGGGTGGCTCGAGGTCACTGTCGAGCGTCGAGCCCCCCTGCTTGCTGTAAAAGCTCTGGGGTGGCTCGGAATCACCATCGAGCGTCGAGTCCCCAAGCTTACTGTAAAAGCTCTGGGGTGGCTCGGAATCACTACAGAGTGTCGAGTCTCCAAACTTGCTGTAAAAGCTCTGGGGTAGCTCGGAATTGCTACCGAGCGTCGAGCCCCCAAGCTTGCTGTAAAAGCTCTGGAGTGGCTCGAGGTCACAGTCAAGCGTCGAGCCCCCCTGCTTGCTGTAAAAGTCCTGGGGTGGCTCGGAATCACCACCGAGCGTCGAGTCCCCAAGCTTGCTGTAAAAGATAGGGGATGGTTCGAGGTCACTGTCGAGCGTCGAGCCCCCAAAGCTTGTTGTAAAAGCTCTGGGGTGGCTCGGAATCACCACCGAGCATCGAGCCCCTAAGCTTGCTGTAAAAGCTCTCGGGTGGCTTGAGGTTATTGCTGAGCATCGAACCCTCAAAGCTACTGTGAAAGCTCTGGGGTGGCTCGAGGTCACTGTCGACCGTCGAGACCCCCTGCTTGCTGTAAAAGCTCTGGGGTTGCTCGGAATCACTACCGAGCATCGAGCCCCCAAGCTCGCCGTAAAAGCTCTGGGGTGGCTCGGAGTCACTGCCGAGCGTCGAGTCCCCAAGCTTTCTGTAAATGCTCTGGGGTGGCTCAGAATCACCACCGAGCGTCGAGCCCCCAAGCTTGCTGTGAAAGCTGTGGGGTATCTCGGAATCGCTTCCGAGCGTCGAGTCCCCAAGCTTGCTGTAAAAGCTCTGGGGTGGCTCGAGGTCACTGTCAAGCATCAAGCCCCCTGCTGCTGTGAAAGCTCTATGGTGGCTCGGAATCACTACCGACCGTCGAACCCCCAAGCTTGCTGTAAAAGCTCTGAGGTGGCTCGAGGTCACTGTCGAGTGTCGAGCCCCCAAAGCTTGCTGTAAAAGCTATGGGTGGTAAAAACCGAAGCGAGCTCTGAACTCCCGTGCTTGCTGTGAGAGTAGGGGTAAAAACTAAAATTTTGCACGTGATGCTGACGTCATGGGCATGGAAATCGAGGTGTTTGAAATCCTAGTGGCCGTTAGATCTTGATGATCAAGATTGGATGGTGAGGATTTTTACGCAAAATTTGAGGCATCATTTTTACTCTATAAATCCTCCACCCCTCCCTCATTGCTTTACTTTGCGCCCTCTCTCTAAAAAACAAGCGCTTCTTTCTCTAAGCTGCCGGCGACAACTTTTACGGTGATCTCTCCGCTTATGGTATTCAGGTTAGTATTTTATTTCGTAATGTCGCGCTCTCAGTCCGACTCCGAAGCGAGCTCTTCCGATCAAGGTGAGAGAGATCGTGAGTCGGACTCAACATCATGGGACCTGGACGACCGAACTTTGGAAGTGGAGGGACAGTCGGATTCCACATCCTGGGATACAGATGATCGGGTTCAGGACGTGGTCCCCTTATGAAGTCACGAGCCGAGGTGGTAGAGTCATCGGGTGAGGAGGTTGAGGAAGAGGTTGAGGAAGGGGTTGAACAGGGGGGCCGTTAGGGAGGAGCCGAGGGAGAGAGAGATGAGGAAGGAGGGGAGGAAGGAGGGGTTCCCCCCTCTCCCCACTTTGTCAACACCGTCTCCGCCGAGGAAGCCTCTTATCCATGGGAAGAAGAGGAAGTGGCATTTGCTGGATAGTCCGAGCATGCCGGATGAGTTCGGACCAAAGCATGGACTTGACGTCCCCTACTTCAGGAACCCAGGGTCGATCAGGATGTACCCTGACGATGTGGAGAACCTTGTCCAATTCAACATGGAGGTTCCTTCGTCTGGCCTGTCCCAGATAAAGATGGACAACATCCAGTGCGTGCTGAAGGTCAATTTTCTGCCTATAATAAGGGCCAGTTACTTCATCCCTCGGGAGTATGAATTGATGCTGCCAAGTTCGGTCTCTGTCCTACCACCTAGTTGGCCCCTGGTTTCTACATATTTCTCGAGGATGCTTTCGTCTAGGGACTAAGGTTGGCACTACACCCGTTCATCAAGAGGGTGCTGAGGTGGGGGGACATGTGCCTGATGCAATACGGCCGCAATTCATGGAAGCATCTGATCTGTTACATTCTGAAGTGCTAGGAGAAAAGGGTCCCGCTGAAGCTGAAGTACTTTTGTGCTATCTTAGGGGTGAGCTCGCTCGGAGATATGGAGGGTATATTCTACATGTCACCCCACCCTCACAAGAGGGTAATCCATGGTCATCCCGATTCGATAAAGGGGTGAAAGGAGAAGTACTTCGTAGTCGGGAGCGAGGTGCCTTGGGAAATTCCTACGGCCTGGAATTTCTACAAGCCGAACTACAAACCCCCGAGGCGGAGGGACTTGACGGAGGCAGAGTGGGCTGCTGTGGACAAAATTGTAGCGGGGCACATCATCGGTTGGCCGCGCGTGACAAAGATACACCTAGCCAGAGCCAGACTGAGCCCAACCGACCCCTGTACGTTTTTGTCTCATTTTTGTCTAATTTTTGACTTTCGTAATAACACTCTTTTTCTCTGCAGCGATGGACCCGTCAAAGCTCGAGGCGAGGAAGGCCCTGCTGGTGCTGGCCTAGAAGAAGAGGGCTGAGAAGGCAGCATCAACGGTGGGACCAGTCCAGGGGGCAGTGAAGGTCTCTTCGGAGCTGCCCTCTAAGAAGTCGAAGAAAAGACACTCGTCCCGAGAGGTGAAAGAGTCGGGGCCGAGCTCAAGTAGCCGGAAAGGTTACCAAGGTCCTGAAGTCTGGGACCCCCGCTATCCATCCTAATACGGATGGTGAGCGAGGGGGCCTAAAGAGGTGGTAGATAAGCTCGCCACGGCCCGCGACCGGACCAACTTGGCGACCGAGACTATGAAGACGACCTACATGAAGTAGGCTCAAGCGCAAGTAGTGGCAAGTGTTTACTTTTTTTTCGGTTTACTTTTTTTGCTGGGTATTCTTTTCTGACCCTACCTATCTCGACCAAGCGTTGATGACCGGGGCGCAGCTGAAGAGGTGCTTGGAAAAGGAGGTCCACACCGAGAAGCGGAACGCCGATCGGTACCTTCGAGAAGCGAAGGAATTGAGGGTCGAGCTGACGACCGCTCAGGGGATGGCGCAGGCCTTCCAAGCCGAGCTCGCCTCTTAATAGGACCAACATCTCCGCAAATTGGCGGTGGTCCGGGGAAAGGCAGGCAGTGGATTACGACGAGCTGGCGATGGCAGCTTCAGAAGAGGTGATTAGCGCCCAAGACGAGGCATATGATAGGGCGAAGGAGCTCTTTCTGCTCCTTTACCTCGAGGCGAAGATCGACCATCTCCACTATGGATGGGAGCCCCCCGCACATTCACTAACCCCCAGGGGCGAGGTCAATGAGGCTCAGAGGGACCCCCCCTTCGAGAAGGAGGCAGGGGGTGCGAAGACCGACGAAGAGGTGCAGATCTACCTTCAGAAGTAGTTAAAATATTTTTCTTTTTTTGTATTACCGAACGCGGACTGGCCACCACCTTTTGTAATCAATTTTTGAATTAATACAATCATTTTTTTGGCCGACCTTCTATGACTTGTTGTTTTTGGCATTGTTTTTTGGCGAGCTTTTTTAGTGAATTGTGGTTCCTCTCATTTTGCAAGATGAACGAGACCCTGGGTGCCGACCTCAGTTCTGCCGAGGTCCGGTGACTTCGAAATAGGCTAGAGTCCAAGTAGAGTGTCTTAATCTGCTATTGCAAGCAGGCTCGTGATCGAGAAGCCGTGGTAAGCTATTTTATGAACAAGTCCAAGGAGCTGAGCTTAGAGGCGGCACGCCTGAAGAAGGCTATAGCCGATCGGGACTGTAGGAGTGCTAAGACGAACTGGTCAATATCTGATGCTTCCACCAGGCGACAGACCTCTGATTCCATTCTTCGTGAGGTTGTGGTTGAAAAGGAGCTGGAGATTCAGAGGTTGAAAGTTATGCTAGGCACAGGCTGGTCTTGGTTCGGCCATCCTGGGGAAGGAGGCCCCTCCGTTTTGGGTTCCTTCTTGACCCTCTATCTGGAGATGGAGAGGCCCACTGATGCGTAGAGCTCCATTACCGGGACGTCTACACTAGCGGTCTCAGGTGGTGTCAGACGAGCACGTCGAAGGACGTGCCCGCTCGGTGGGGCTCGACATGGTTCGTGTTGCCCAGAAAAGCCCCGAAGGAAACACTTAGTTTAGCAGAAGCGATGTAATAACTTGTACTGTGGCCATTCAAGGCGCTTGTGATGAATAAAAATTAATTTTTTCATCCCTCCCTATTTTGTAAGTGATTAGGATGCTGTGCGCAGTGCAAGTCGAGTGTCGGGTCCGTTCTTGTAAGAAAGTTGGTGGTTCAGGGTCATTACCGAGCGCGTAGCCCATAAAGCTTGAGAAAGCTAAGGTATGGCTCGAGGTTAATGCCGAATGTCGAGCTCCTGCGCTCTGAAAAGAGTTAGGATGTGGTTCGTGATCATTGCCGAGAAAAAAGCTTGAGGAAGCTAGGGTATGGCGCGAGGTCAATGCTGAATGTCGGGCTCCTGTTCTCTGAAAGAGTTAGGATGTGGTTCAGGGTCATTTCCGAGCGCCTAACCCAAAAGCTTAAGGAAGCTAGGGTATAGCTCGAGGTTAATGCCGAATGTCAAGCTCCTGTACTCTGAAAGATTTACGATGTGGTTCGAGGTCATTCCCAAGCACCTAACCCATAAGCTTGAGGAAGCTAGGGTATGGCTCGAGGTCAATGCCGAATGTCGAGCTCCGGTACTCTGAAAGAGTTAGGATGTGGTTCGGAGTCATTGCCGAATTTCCTTGCATAGTGAGAACAAGAAAGGAAAGAAACAGAGTTACACTTTTTATTTACACAAAAAAACGGGGCACGTGGTGTCGATTACATGAGTTTCTTTTACACAAGGAGTTTAGTCATCCCCTTCGAAGAACATGATGAGGTGTTATGCATTCTAGAGCCTCTTTATGATCCTGCCTCCAGGTCTATGAGTCGGTACGTGCCAGGACGTACAACTTCGGAGACCTTATACGGACCATCCCAATTAGGGGCCAATTTTCTCTTTTTACTGGGGTCGGACACCGCTAACTTTCGGAGCACAAGGTCACCAAGCTTGATGTTGGTGGGGCGGACCTTCTTGTTGTAAAACTTCTCGATTCGTTGTTGGTATATGATTCTTATGATGACAGATTTTTTCCCTGACCTCATCAATTAGATCCAAGTTGGCTCTGTGGCCCATTGAGTTGTTCTCCTCATCGAAGGCCATGATCCTGGGCGAAGGGAGCCCGATCTTTAAGGGGGATAACTGCCTCTATGCTATAGGTTAGGTTGAAAGGTGACTTGCCCATGGGGATTCTATTCATCGTCCGGTGCGCCCAGAGGACACTTGGCAACTTGTCGACCCATAACCCCTTTGATGAATTATCCAACCGCTTCTTGAGGCTGTCAAGGATTTGACGGTTCGCATTCTCGATCTGGCCATTTGACTGGGGGTGACATATCGATGAGAAGCGCTGCTGGATGCCGATGTCTTCGCAAAATTTCCAAAAGTTCTGGCCTACAAATTGGGTCCCGTTGTCTGTGATAAGTACTTAGGGGATCCCAAACTGGTAGATGATGTTCTTCCAAAAGAATTGCTGAGTTTGGTGCTCTGTGATTGTGGCCAGGGGCTCTGCCTCGATCTATTTGGTAAAGTAGTCGATGGCCACCGTGAGGAACTTCCTTTGGCCCGTTGCTTTTGGGAAAGGGCCGACCAAATCCATCCCCGACATGGAAAATGGGGTCGAACTCACCAGGGAGCGGAGGTTCGCTTGTGGAAGCCTTTTTACTGAGGAGAATCTTTGGCACGGGCTGCATCTTTTGACGAGGTCCTTGGTGTCTTGTAACATGGTTGGCCAGTAGTACCCGTGGTTTAGGGCTTTTCTTGCGAGCGGCCTGCTTCCCATGTGACCCCCCCGATTCCTTCATGTAATTTCTTCAGGGCGTACTTAGCCTCATCGGGGGCCAGGCAGCGAAGATAAGGTCTGCCATCCGTTGTTATGTACGAATGTTTGAAGAGTGTCTCGTTGATTATGATGAACCTCTCTGAACGGACTCGGGTCCTTCTAGCCTCAGCCCAATCTTGAGGAAGATCGCCGTCGGCTAGAAACTTTATGATGGGAGTCATCTGGTTGTCTGGCTGGGGTTCAGTGACGAGGCAGAGGACTTCTGGGAGGTTGATGCTAGGACGAAGTAGGACTTCGATTAGGACGGTGCTGTCTAGCCCTTCAAAGGATGATGAGGCCAGTTTTGACAAGGAATCAGCCTGAGCGTTTTGCTCCCTAGGTATTCGTTCCACCGAAGAGAAGTCGAAGGATGCCAGGAGTTGCTGGACTACCGCCAAATATTAGACCATTCGAGCATCACGGGTCTCATACTCCCCAGTGATCTGGTTGACCACGAGCTGGGAGTCGCTAAAGGCCCTGATTTGTTTGGCCCCCGCCTTGTGCGCCAAAGTGAACCTGGCGATCATAGCCTCGTACTCTGCCTCGTTGTTTGAGGCCGAAAAATTCAGAAGAAGGGAATACTGTAGGATGAAGTTATCAAGACCTTTAAGGATGACGCCCGCGCCGCTTTCCACTTTGCAAGACGAGCCATTACCAAAAACTTCCCAAATCGGATTTTCCTCTTGAGTGTCGGAAGGCTCGGAGATAGTGCACTCCGTGATAAATTCGGCGAGGACCTACCCCTTTATGGTTGTCCTGGGTTGGTAGCTGATGTCGTACTGGCTTAGTTCGATCAACCACTTAAGTAAGTGGCCGAAACTTTCGGGCCTGTGGAGGACGACCTTGAGAGGGTGGTCCATAAGGACCTGGATTGCACAGCCATTACCAGGGCGTATGCCACCTTTTCCATCTTCGCATATTTTGTCTCGGCCGAGAGCAAGACTTTACTCACATAGTAGAGAGGCTTCTGAGCATCCTCTTCTTCTCAAACGAGCACGGCACTGAGGGCACTTTCCGAGGCGGAGAGGTACAGAAAGAGGAGTTTGCCCGGTTCGGGTTTGATCATAAGCAGGCGGTTGGCGAGGTAGGACTTCAACTGTTCGAACGCATGTTGCTAGGGGTCGCCCATTCAAAGCCTTTCGCCCCTCGCAGGGCCTTGAAAAAGGGGAAGGACTTCTCTCCGGACTTGGAGAGGAAGTGGTCGATGGCCTCCAGTCTCCCCATGAGCTGCTGAACCTCCTTGATGCTTCTGGGAGGGGCCATGTCGATTATGGCCTGGATCTTCTCAGGGATTGTCCTCAATGTCGTACTGGCTGATGATGAATCCAAGAAATTTTCCCGAGGAGACGCCGAAGTCACACTTGGCGGCGTTGAGCCTCATGTTGTGGGACCGAAGGATGCCAAAGGCTTCATCAAGGTCGGCGACATGATCCCGCCCTCGTCGGCTCTTGACGAGCATGTCGTCGACATATACCTCCATGTTACATCGATCTGATTTTTGAAGACTCGTTTGACAAGTCTCTGGTAGGTGGCCCCGGCGTTCTTGAGCCTGAAGGGCATGACCCGGTAATAGTAGAGACCCTGGTTGGTGACGAAGGATGTTTTGTCATTATCCAGAGGGAACATCCGGATCTGATTGTAGCCTGAAAAGGCATCCATGAAGGTTAGGAGCTCGTGACCCGACATTGCGTCGATCAGAGCGTCGATGCTCGGGAGGGGAAAGGATCTTTGGGGCGCGCCTTGTTGAGATCCGTAAAGTCTATACAGATCCTCCAGCTCCTGCTGGCCTTTTTGACCATCACGATGTTCACCAACCACTTGGGGTAGCTGACCTCCTGAATGAACCGGGCGGACAACAGCTTGTCCACCTCCGTTTTTACCGCTTGCTGCCTCTCCAAGGTGAACTTGCATCGCTTCTGATGGATTGGCTTTGGAGCTCGGGGTGACACTGAGCCTGTGCATGATCAGATCTTCGGAAATCCCAGGCATGTTCGATGGCATCCAGGCGAAGAGGTCGATATTGCAGCGAACACGATCAATTAGACCTGGTTTGAGGTTGGCAGAAAGGGTGCAGCTCACACGGAACCACTTGGAATTATCTTCTGCTTCGAATGAGACCTCCTCCAATTCGTCCACATGCACTGACTCGGGCTGGCTTCTTTCAGGTGGAAGCTCGGCTACGTCGAAGGGGAACACCCTACCCCCAATCATGGTCATGTAGCAAGATCATGCAGACTCCTGATTTCCTCTAACAATGTCGACCCCGAGGTCAGCGGGGAATTTCAACTTCAAGTGGTAAGCTGAGGGAACTTCCTGGAACGAGCAGAGGCCGGGTCGACCGAGGATGGCATCGTATGCTGCCTTGACATTGACTACCATAAAATCCATTGATTCGGTCTATGTGATGGGGGTCATGCCGACTGTTACATCGAACATCACATCCCTTCAATTTGTACCGGGATGCCCCAGAACCCGTGCAAGGTGTACCCAGCCGGTTTCAGCTTATCTCGAGGGAGCATGAGGTTCTCAAATGCTTCCAAGAAGAGGATGTTGACTGAGCTCTCGTTGTCCACTAGAATTCGGCGAACTTCGAAATTTGCCATGACGAGACTGATGACGAGGGCATCGTAGTGCGGGAGCCGGACTCCCTTTAGGTCTTCTCCGGAAAAGGATACCGGTCGCTGTTGAATCTGTGAGGAGGGATGGTCCCGGACGGAGTTAAATTCCCGGACGAAGGCCTTACAGGAGGTGTTAGAACCCCCCTCCCATAGGTCCCCCATGGACGTAATGTAGTATGGTTTGACCTCCGATCTCCTCGGGCTGGGGGTCCCGTTCGGGCCGCCGGTTGATCGTTCGAGGAGGAGGCGAAGGCCTCAAATTCCTCTGATCCCTTCGGTCTCTCAGATTATCCCGGTTGAACTCTTTCAAGTACCCTCACTGGATGAGGGCCTCGATCTCGTCCTTTAGGGCCCGACAACTGTCCATCTCGTGTCCGTTGTCTTGGTGAAGCGGCAGTAAAATCTCTGGTCCCGCTTCTTGTTGTTGCTCGGTCGGGAAGGGAGCCGGACGATCCCTTTATCATCGATCTCCATTAGGATTGTCGAGTTATACCTCTCGAATTGGGGGACCAGAGGGACCTTCTTGAGACTGGTTGTCTCTTTTGCAGCCTTCTTGATGGGCTCGACGTCGTCGGCCTTTCGCTTCCCCTTGGTAGTGGTTTCTTTGGTTTCCTCCGGATTTAGGGCCTCCTCCACTCGGATTTACTTCTCGACCCTGTTGAGGAGGTCGGGAAAGTCGACGGGTGGTTTCTTGTCAAACGAAGCTCTCAGCTGACCGTGCCTAACATTGTGCCGGAAAGCCGCTGAAGCGATGCCTGCATCAAGGGAGGACACGGACCTCGCCTTGGTCGTGAACCTCCAAACGAAATCACAAAGTCACTCCCTTTCTTCCTGCCCGAGGTCCAGAAGGGACGCGCTCATCCTCTCGACCTTTCAGGTGGACATGAAGTGGGCTAGGAAGTTCACCTCCAGCTGGTCGAACGAGAAGACTGAGCCGAGGGTGAGCTTTGAGAACCATTCCCGATCCGGACCACGAAGGGTAGCAGGGAAGGCACCGCAGAGGAGGGGATCCGCAGTGCTGTAAATCATTATGAGGGTTTTAAACCCCTCCATGTGATCAGCTGGATCACCCTCGCCGTTGTAGATCTCGAATTGGGGAGGCCTGAAATTTTGGGGGATCCCGACTTCCAAGATTTGGGGGGATAATGGGGGTCCGGTCGGCCGATGAAAATGACCCGGCATTGGTCCGCCCTCGCCGAGATGGGCGAGGCAGTTCTCCATCTCCTATAAATGCCTGAGGATGGCGTCTACCTATTCCTAGAGGTGGACCAATCCATAGGATTCACCGCCCCTTGCTCCTGACCAATGATCAGAGCTATTACGGACCTCGGTTCCCTGGCTGCCTCGGATTGCTTGGAGGACTTCGTCTCGGAAATCTTGGAACTCGGCCCTCGTGACGGGGCCTTGTTGTTAGGGTTATATACTGAAAGCATCACTTTTGTATTAACTTTATTTCCTTATTTTTTTGAATGAGAATCATATGGGCATATGTTTGCATATTGTGTTTATTATAATATTAATGCAAGTATCTGATATTCTATAAGGTTGATAATATGGTGTGAGGTGACACACAGAAGATCATATTATCAGTTCCCTATGGAATATATAAATAGTTCACAACCTAGACGGACTTGGTTAATCCATTGGAAAGGTTGTAGTGTAATCTGGTATTAGTCTATCTTGACTATAGGTTTACACTAGTACACTTTGTGTGTATTGAACAGGACCACTTGAGGTTGTTCTCTTTGTACTGACTACAAAAGAGAACAAACACCTCTGTTATTATGGATGCTTATGCTCTTAATCCAGATTTAATAACAGACATGTATATGCAGTGTGCATTACTTTGACTCATAAAAGAGTGAGATTCATTATGGATCAACAACCTCTATGAATTGGGTAATAGCATTGTATGTATGATGGGCTGTTGATTGTAAAAGGAATCCATGTCCCGATACGTCGGGTTGATGATGTCCCCTTAAGAAGCTCATAAGGATTGTCATGTAAACCCTGCAGGTGGATCACATCCGACATGACAAATAATGTTGAGTGGTACTACTTAAGGATAAAAGATGTTGATCAATATAGTTGTCAGTAACTTAATTTGATCGACGGACATTCGATATCTTAACATGGGGAGCTGAACGAGCATATAATAAAAGGAGCCCATAAATATAATTTGGGATTAGGAAGGTAGTGCATCAATAGCTCTTTAGTGGACCGAGCTATTGTTAATGAGCCTGGGTTGTGTGTTCGGGCTGAACACGGGATACCCAGATTCGTTAGGAGACCTAACCCTAATTTCTCCTCATGGTCCCTGCCGTAGCCTTATATATCCTCTATTCTCTGGCCGTCATTGATCATCTGAGATATAAGATTTTTCTCTAAATTCGTGATTCACGTAAGGAGAGAAAGAGAGGTCAGCCAAGGAGAAGAAAGGTTGGGAGATCGTCGCCCACACGACGTCCAACCCGAGGAAGGAATACGTGCAGAAGATCTTGGGGCCGCTGACAGCTCGAGGTTGCTAGAAACCATCGTCTTCTTCTCATTGCAGGTATAATTTGTGAACCCTAGATTCCGTTATAAAGGGTTAGATCACGTATTAAATCTGTTTAGCCTTTTTGATCGATACGCACACCAATCCGTAGTCTTGGGAATCATCGTTGTTCCATCACTTGTACCACCGGGTCCTGCGTGGACGGAGGTCCACGGGGCGAGCGGCTGTGTTCTGGTTCGCGCTCTGGGGACGGCCGTCTACAATGGTTCGAGACCGGGTTTGAAGCAGCCTCTCCCCTTGTGCAACTGGCCTGTCGATTTGGAATGACGCATCGCAAATCGGTCGCGTTTGAGTGATAAGCTCCCGGCCTGCGTCTGGCTGCGCTTTGGACACGTGGTCGGTTTGAACCCTGGGCATCCACAGGGCTGTAGTATGGGGGGGTCCAGATGTCATGCCGATGTGACGGCCCTTCTGGCTTTAGGAGCCATGGGAGAGCTCGGACTTGGGATGACATCCCTAGGTGGGCTCGGACGAGCGACAGTACCTGAGGTTCCCACAGATGGTGCCAACCTGATGTTGTTTGTTTTTGGGGTGTGGGGGCAACAGGTGTGAGTTCTTGTAATTTGTGAAGAGAAAACTGTGGTACTAGCGTCGGTCCAATCCTGGGGAGTAGGATCGGCTCGGGAGTAGGAGCAGAGAGGTATAGGCCGGGTGCTCGGCTCGGATCCAGTAGCTCGGCTCGATCTTCTGTACTTGTGCACTGCCTAGAAACACCAGGAGAAGTCCCGGTGACAAGCCCTCCGACGATCTAGTTAGTCACTGAGAAAGCAACAGTAGCTAGGGTTCAGCTGGAGAAAAGTTTATTTCCTTTGAAAGTGAAGAGGGGGCTGGGTATTTATAGGCAGGGGCAAACAGGTCTAGAACCCTAACGGGCCGGGTCGGACCCGTTTGCCTTTGGACCCGAACTGGGTGAGGCCCGTTGGACTTCAGTTGACCTGATGATCACAAAGGAGCGGATCTAGAGGGGATCTGATGGCCCTGATGGGACCACGTCATCTATACCATATAAGGAAGGTCACTGAGAAGATTGACATATATGCTGTTGGCGTTGTGCTCCTTGAGATTCTTTCAGGACAGAAGCCTGTTAATGCACAGGGTCCCAAGGGAGAGGATTTATGGGTAAGTCGTGTACTCTTATTTACATTGTTTGATTTTCAAGCGTGATGTATCTCAAAAAAAAGTTTGTATAGAAGATACTTAGGTGTTGTAAGATACGATAGTGTACTGATTACCGAGGTGCTTAACCGCAGGCAAAGAAATCCTTCAGGATGGACAAGTGAAGGAACTGGTGGATCCAACCTTGGGTGTTATATTTGATAATGATAAAATGGAAACGATAATTCTCGCAGTTTCCCTTTGCATTAGGAAAGTTTCTCGATCACGGCCTCGAATGGCTCTGGTAAGATATCTTTCAACATAACTCTTGCATTACCTCTTTGCATAGTTATCATTTGTGCACACACCTAGAAGGTTAAATGACAATATCCACCATCAGTTTTGGTTATCTTAGGAAATTCTAAAATATTTTCTGACATACCACCCACTTCCTCGATAAATATTCGAAAAAATGATTTTCTTTGTGTAAATTATTACACCATTATCATGCATGGGACAACATTCAGCAAAATGGTTTTATTAAGCTATTTCCATTATCAGGATTTCAAGTGATTGGTCAAGGATGATGCCAAACCTCTCCCTTGTTCTTAAATAGGAATTGATCAATTTTTTATCTAAAACCTTTCATATCTATTGTGGAGCACTATTCTCCATAACCAACATATTTTATTGGGAAAAATACTTGACGATAACGACTTTTAAAGCATGCAATTAAATATCGTTAGGATGGATGAATTCATTAAAAGTTCTTGACCACTTGAGTTCAGTTTAATCATATTTTCCCAAAATCAAGCTTTTAGCAATGCAAACTGGCAAAATTACACATTTCATTGTTCACTGAGCTAATTGCATGCTCCTTTCACCAAATATTTAGTACAAGATCTTAATACTCTTATGAACTATCTGCGGATTCTAAATCTACTTCAAGGAGATGTCGATGCTCTTAGGTGGGCAAAATTGGTAGGTTTTGTGAGAAATTAGCAATTGGAAATTAGGGTTAATATCTAGATCTAAGTTGTTTGAGATATTCACCCTAGGTGTCAAAATTGGAATACCTAGACTGCTATCACAAGCCAGTATTTATTTCTAAATACTGGTTTGGGTATCGGGTTATAAGCCCACAAACCCGCGTTCCAATATCCAATCAATTGTACGGTCAATATACGTGTTACTCATATGCACCTGCAATATTTATATATGGAGAATATACCAATATATCCAACAATTTCCTCCTATATTCTCAATATATAAAGTACAAGATTATCTCTTCAGTTCAGTATAAAACTGACTGGCTGATAGCAGTCCATAAAATAAGAAAAGCATCATAAAGTTATAGTTTCATAAGAACCAATATAATTATAAATCTGAATAGTTCAATCAAGACAAAACCAATATAATTAAATAGTTGCAAATCATATCCAATTCAGAATAGTTCACAAAGACTAAATCAATAGATAAAATAAATCATAGTCTTAAAACTAAACAAAGCAAATAAACTTCAAACCAAATTAAAGAGTTTTAAGCTCAAAAATGCAGTCTTAAACTCAAAACAAGTTCTTATCAAGCAAGTGATCAGCAATAGAAAATCATTCAATGCTGCTTCATAATTACTCCTCCATATCGAGCAAGTCATCATCTTCAAAATCGAGATCTAGGATTCCATCTCCATTATCTTTGCTAGCACATGTTTCTCGGTATTGCAAATAAGAATTTCATGAGTCATTTCTCTTTGAATTCAAACAAATTGCATAAGAGTATCTAGTTCAAACAAAAGAACTTAGTACAATTCAAATTGGCTACAAGATTTTAACACATGCATCACAATCAAGTATCTTTAACAAATAAAGTACATGAACTTTTATAGTTTCTACACAAGAACCATACTATATTTCATATTGGAATGAAAAGACTGCCATTTCAATCATGGTTTAACACTGAATCATCAAAATTGGAATGAAACATGTATCCATAAAAGACATATCATCAAAATTGGAATGATATTTAAGACAATTTAATCATCGGAAACACATCGACAAATTTTCTTGTTTTGTATTGGAATAATATGATTATTCTAAGTAAATTCTATAGATACATAATACCATTAAAACTGGAATGACATTATATATTTGTGGAATTTATGTGGAATCATCAAAAATATCTAAAACACGTTAACTGTCAAATTGATGCTTAAGTTTGAACTTCTCTATGGCTGTTATGGGTTCTAATTATCAAAATAACTAGGGTGTTAAGGCCTTTATGACTCAATGGCTCTTAACCCCATTTCCCCCATAGTTTTGACAATTAGATCTCCTTGTAATCTCTTATTCCATATTCTGTTTTGATCTCACATCAATGAGGGTAATAATTTCTTGCTTAATGAGATAGTTCAATTTTGCCTATCTAAGACCAACAATTCGTCTCTTACCATTGTAAAGAGAATTAGTTGCTACAATTTTTGTAGCTTGGTTGTCGAAAAACAAGCTAAGAGTGGTTACTTTAAACCTTCTCAATGGAATATCTAGCAACAGATCTCTCATCCATTCTGCTTCTTCACCAGCACAAGATAGCGCAAAAAGTTCAGACTCCATAGATGAGAATGCAATGCCTGGTTGCCTTTTAGATTTCTATGACACAGCTGCTCCTCCTACTGTAAACACATAACCACTAGTGGATAGACTTTCACCAAGTTCTGTGCACCACGTTGCATCAGAATATCCCTCCAAAACTGAAGGATGTCCAGAGTAGCACAAAGCTAACTCTTGAGTACCACTTAGGTGACCCATTAGCCTCTCAAGGGCATTCCAATATGACTTACTGGGATTACTAGTGAATCTGCTAAGCATGCCTACCGCAAAGGCTATGTCTGGTCTAGTGCAGATCATTGCATACATGAGACTTCCAATTAGTTTGGAATAATCCAACTGTCTTACTGTTGCACCATTGTTAGGTATCAACTTATTGTTATAATCATAAGGTGTTTCAAACCTTTTGTAATCACTGTATCCCTACTATTGTAACACATTATTGATATAGCGAGATTGACTAAGGAATATACCTTACCTACCAAAACTCACTCTCATACCTAGTATAGTGTCCACAATACCTAGGTCCTTCATGCTGAATTCTTTGGATAGCATTGTTTTAACTTCAACTACAGTTGAGATGTTGCTTCCAACAACAAGCATGTCATCAACATACAAGCAAATTATAGCAACTTTGTTTGATAGATCACGAAAATAAAGGCATTTATCAGAATTACTAAATTCAAAACCTAAGCTCTTTATTGTTGTATCAAATTTTTCATGCCATAGTTTTGGTGCTTGTTTTAATCCATACAAAGATTTGACCAATTTGCAAACTTTGTTCTCTAAACCTTTAAGTACATAACCTTCAGGTTGATTCATATAGATTTCTTCATTAAGATCTCCATTTAGGAAAGCGGTCTTAACATCCATTTGGTGAAAAACAAAATTTTCAATGGATGCAATGGCAAGAAGAATCCTTATTGTCGTAATATGACAAACAGGTGAGTAAACGTCAAAATAATCTATCCCACTTTGTTGAGTATAACCTTTAGCTACTAGTCGTGCTTTATACGTTGCTACAGACCCATCCGGATTAAGTTTTCAAAACCCACTTGTTTCCTATGGTTTTAGCCCCTTTTGGCAGATCAAACTAATTTTCAAGTTTTATTTTGTAATAAAGAATCCATCTCATCATCAATAGCCTCTTTCCAAAGTAAACCATCCTTAGACCAAAGGACTTCCTTCACACTAAGTGGATCAGCCAACAGCGCATAAGTTACAAAATCATCACCATAGGTTCTAGGTGTCTTATCTCTGGAGGAGGTTCTTCTAGGCTCAATTTCATTTGTAATTTCAGTGTCAATTATGCTAGGTCTAGATTCTGTTTGTGAACCTTTGACTAAGTCTCTGTGACCAGATAATGTTATACCTTTGTCTTTGATGAACACATCTTCAAAGAATTCTGCATCTCTATATTCAATTATCTTATTGAGAGATAGGTCATAAAATCTGTATGCCGCACTATCAACTGCATTTCCTGGATACACACAAGTATTTGTACGAGGTCCTACTTTAGGCCTTCTAGGGTCTGGTATTCTAACAAAAGCAATACAACCCCATGTTTTTACTTTATCAAAACTCGGTGTCTGTTTATGTCATAACTCCTAAGGTGTTTCAGATAGTTTAGAGTGTGGTAACATATTAAGAATATTATTAGCAGTCAATGCAGCCTCTCCCAAAACTTCGAAGGCAATCCAATAGTCAATAACATAGAATTCAACATTTCTGTGAGTGTTCGATTCTTTCTTTCGGCTATACCATTTGACTGTGGTGAGTAGGGTGCTGTTGTTTCAGAGATAATGCCATGTGAAGTGCAAAACTCTTTAAAACCCATTGATGCATATTTCCCACCTCTATCAGATCTGAACCTTTTTATTTTAGCATTTAACTGATTTTCGACATGATCTTTAAATTCTTTGAATTTATTAAGTGCTTCATTCTTTATTTTTAATAGATAAATATGAAAAAAAAAATCTAGAATGATCATCTATAAAAGTGATCAAATACTTTCGACCTCCTTGCGTCACAAAATTTTTAAAGTCGCATATGTCAGAATGAATTAGTTCAAGAAGTTGTGTACTCTAGAAACAGAACTAAAGGGTTTTCTAGTGATCTTTGTCTGAGCACACACTTCACATTTGTCATATCTTAAGGATGTATCAATTGGAAGATTTAAAGTTTTAGCAACAGCAAGTAATTTAATATAGTTCACATGTCCCAATCTGTTGTGCCAAGTATAGGGGCAACACAGTTTTGAGCTAACAGCATTAATCACTTCATTTGCTAAACTAAGTCTATACATGACATTGACTAAGTAAGCACAACCAAAATAGTATGGGTCAATAGATAAAATAGCTCTACCACTTATCATAGAAACTATCATGCCAGCATTATTCAGTAAGCTAATAGAAATTAAATTCTTTGCTAAAACAGGAACAAATTTAACATTACGCAAAATTAAATTTTTACCTGATGAAATACTAAGATTTGCAGTTCCAACCTGGAGCACCTTGACTGATTCTCCATTCGCCATAGAGACAGACTCGTTTGCAACTTTGAGATCAGTTAGCAGGTTCTTGTTGTTGCAAGCATGGCATGTAGCCCCCAAATCCAACAACCAACTAGCAGTGGCACTGACCTTATTGTCACCAACAACACACAGAAAGTTGGTTGGTTCAGTGTAACGCCCCGAATTCCAAATAAGACCGAATTCGAGATTTGACAGGATCTTTACTGCACTTCATACAATTTTACAAGGAAATTAAAACTTTTCAACAACATCAGAGTTCTTTACAATTTGTTTACACAGCGGAAGAATAAAAGAAATACAACATTTAAAGTAAAATACAACTTATACAATTTTATCAATGTAAATCATCAACTGAATCATAACATAATTACTTCTTCATGGAAATATTCATTACCTCCATATTAAGCTGTGGGCACGTCAGTCACTTACAACTGACGAAAATGTTATACTCGGCCATCCTCTCTATGCCACACATATAACGATCTCATTACTTTAACAAACCACAAAAATTTGAATAAACAATAAAGTGTTAAAAGTGATTATTCTAAACATTTAAGTGTATGGGATGCCTAAATGCCTAATGTACACATTTTTATACTAGGATGACACTAATACACACTTGTTCGGATTCTATGCATCTCATACTACATAGGTCCGAGGGCAAGCGCCTATGTACTCCATAGTATAGGGTTCCACCCCTCGCCATGATACTACCCAGTAGTAAGAACAAGGTTTAGATATTCCATAAGTACGGATCCCAGCCCCGGAGTACACCGCCCGACTGTCATACAGACTCCTCGTCCTGCGAATACCCCGTAAGTGCCCTTATAGCCTCGGTATACGTATATACACTGGAGCGATAAACTATCCGCCCGACTACGCATAGTCTCGGATTTCAAAATAAAAATTCGTCTCCATCGAAGCAACCTCAGTCCCGGAGTACACCGCCCGACTGGGTCTATAGTCCCGAAATACATCGCCCGACTACATAGAGTGCCCCACTTACGTTTACCCAGGTTTACTACACTTCTCTTAAGTGCCTAATCCTTAAGTTCAAGACATGACTGAGTTATCATTCCTAGAATTAGTTTTACCCCCTACCGAACTTACTCACAAAAATACGAGATAGCTCCATGACAATATCCCAGAATTATATCTCAAATCCTTTCTTTCAATAGTACCGGTACCCGAGGTCTCACTAACTCTAATTCATAATTTTCATGTACAAGGATCATGGGTATTCATACCCTCCAATAATCATGTCTTAACTCAAAGTATTCTTTATCTTCAACTTATTCACAACTTGATATATGTCTTGTTTTAGCATCATTCATTCAATTCATTCGCTATTTTTCTAGGGCAACAATTCTTTTCATGGGTCTATAACATAGATCCAAATCTCTTTTAGGGAATTAATCACATAAAAATTCTTAACCACAAACAAGCATATTTATATAATCTCATCAAGGCAAACAATTAATACAGTAATTCTTCTCAAAATTCGTTATGAATTCTCACTAGATTTTAATCTCATCTAGCATTTCTTATTCAACAAAAGGGTTGTTTATAACGAGAGAGTCTCATAATTTAATCACATATCTTTCTCAAAAAAAAAATACGAGAGTCATTTACTCAATTGATACTTTTAGAAACAAAGTGCATTTACTATTTCAATTTCCTTTTCACTTTCTCAAAAAATATACAAGATTAAATTTTTTTAAAAAACTATTTTTAATAAATCTTTATGTAACTTCATATGAAAAAAATGAGTTCATTTTTTTTCCAAACTTTTTCAAGTCAGTAAGTCCAAAAAAAATTTGGAAGATGAAACTCAAACAAAACAAAAAAATATATAAAAGGTTGTAATGCCCCGATTTTCATTTAATGAAAATTATTTATTTTTGCACGTAGTGTGCACGTGCAATCTTTTTGGTAGAATTAAATCTTATAATTATTTTCATTATGATGAGTATAGATGTTTAAATAAGTGCTCCTTAATTATTTTTGTATGAAGGCCCTTTTTTCAAATAGACAAAAGCTTTCTTTTAAAAAGCCCAAATCTAATTTATTTTTTATATTTTTAATTATTATTTTGGGCCATAAACTAAAGCCCATGAGCTATTTTTATTTTAAATACAACTTGTAATGTAGAATACCTTTTAAAGAATTTTTTTGTAAAATATAATGTACAATTTTTAAATGGTGCCAAGTTGCATGCACGTGCATTGCACGTACACGTGCACATGCATGTATATAGGCCGGTTGTGATCTTTTAGGAGGGAAAATGAAATTTTGAGTGGAGTCATGGGTGGTGGTTACTTGATCATCGTTGGTTATTGTAACTCCTCCTTGAATCCTAGCCTTTTAATCCTAACTCCTACTTCAATCTTAGCCTTCTATTTTCCTAAATTTTTAGTATAAATACCCCCCCCCCCCCCCCTAGCCTAGTTATTCTTGTGCTAATTATTCCTCCAAACCTATAGTTTAAAATACATTATTAGTAGTATAGTAAGTGAGTAAAAGATTGAGAGTGTGTGTGAGGAGTTTGTGCTTGCATCAAAGGAGGCCGGCATCAAAGAGGAGCTCTCGGTTTTGGCTTGGTAGAAGGCTCGGGTGCACGCATCAAGGAGGAGGATCGTTCGTTTGCAAGGACATTGGTTTAGGAGGTGTTGCTAAGTGTAGTCTCTCCAATTAAGGTGGGTAAATTTTCCATATTTCTAATTGGTAAGCATGCTAGATTTGAATTAAAAGAATGATGCATGAAAAAGATTAATAAGAGAACACATTTAATTGGAAAAATGACCTATTGATTGATTGAAATGTTGATATGCAATTGTATGTGGTTCTATTATTAAAATTCAAGTTGTGTGCGAAATGATTATGGCTATGGATTGTGTAAAGAAAAACTTCATTATTAACATTAAAAATTATATGCAAGAATTAGTAGATTGACAATGTCGCTTTATGTGCTTGAATGGACTTTTCGTGATAACGTTGTAATGAATGAATTAGAATATAATTGGTGTGTTTGGGAAATGAATAAAAACAGAAAATTGGTGTAGAGATTAGTGAAATTAAAATTAGATAAGAAATGTCGAAAAAGAAATGTGTTAGTAGTAGTATATAAATTTAACCAAATTGTATGGTAGATATGTGTTAATTATTGGGAAATATATATTTAATTATTGAAAAAAATTATTTTTATATACTGGAGTATAATTTATGATGAGAATAATTAATCTGGAATTTTTTACAGCATGTTAGTAAGAGCAAAATGAAATAAGAACTTAATGAACATCGAAATGTTTTAATAAACAGAGAGAATCGATTTAAGTAGACTTCGAGTTATATCTATGATAACCCGAGCCTATAGCTCGAGTGGGCGGGACGCGCTCTTGATTGCTACAGTGTTGGCGGCTTCTCAGAGGTTGAGGGTTCGAATCCTGTTAGCACCGCATACTTGTTGCATTTTTTAAAAATAAATATGAACCGCTGCCGAGAGCATTTAATGCTCTCAGCCCTCCTTTTGACGCCTAGCGCGTTCGGCCTAGTGGCCTGTGCCTTCGGTTGGTTTCCCTGTGGTCGCTGGTTCGATCCTTGGTCTCGGCTGTG
Organism: Hemerocallis citrina; assembly: GCA_017893485.1. Classification (NCBI taxonomy): domain Eukaryota; kingdom Viridiplantae; phylum Streptophyta; class Magnoliopsida; order Asparagales; family Asphodelaceae; genus Hemerocallis; species Hemerocallis citrina. Next base: position 65,334,310 of record CM030368.1, on the reverse strand, counting down.
TTTGTGTTGTGGGAAAAAATAATTTTTTGGGGGGGTTTTGATGATCGAAAAATTATGAAAAAAATATGGTTATTATCCTAAAAATATGTGGAATTTATGAAAAATAATTTGGGGATTATTTACATGAAATGGAGTATGTTTTGAGAATAAATGTATAATTTAGAACTATGGTTCTACACTTGTATGTTATGAAAGTTGCACATTGCAAAAGGACTTGAAATAAAATGTTAGAAAAGAAGTGTAATAAAGATAGAAATTATATGTAGTGATGTGATGTGAATTATTCTCATTGGAGAATAGTGTGAAAATTACGAAATGTGGATACTCATTTAGTGATGTGATTTTAATATGAAATTGATATTTGATGAAATATATAAGGAATAATTGAATTCCATGTATGGCTATGGACTCATGAATAAATTAGAAATCATGCTATTGAAAAAGAAAATTTGTTATGATTATGAAGATGAACTTATGAACTGGAAATGCTCAATTTTGAAAATTGTGAATTGGAATTGAAACAAAAGAGTAGCCAAGTCTCCCCCGGCAATTGGAAAGAAATGAAATGAAATTTGAAATGAAAGACCAAGGTTGGTCATGTTTGAATGAATGAACAAGTCCGGTTTAGTGGAGAGGCTAACTCTAGAGCTTTGATTTTGTCCATATTTCTAATAAAAACTAAGGATTAGTACATAGTGGAGATGTGATGAAAGTGAGAGAAAAACACAAGTATGAGAGCTAGAGTTTACGGTGCGGGTGTGAGCCACAGAATGCATGCTTGATGAGTCAAGACATGGCATGGGCACTACTCAGTAATGATCGGACTTTAGCCACGCTCGTGGGATGTTTGGTGACTGCAAGAGGATCGTGTGCCATGAAGGAGGCTGAATTGCCACAGAATGCATGTTTGATGAGTCAAGACATGGCGTGGGATTCCCCTCCAGGTTTTCTGTACACAAGCTTGTACTCATAGATCATCTAGGATACTCACCGTAGTTACAGTAGTAGATTAAGTCATGACGAGGGATTGAACCCTACAAAGATGAAGAACGGTTAAGAGGCTTGCCCTCGGACCTATGTAGTATGGGATGCATAGAATCCGAACAAGTGTGCATTAGTGTCATCTAATATAAATAACTGCATTAAGGACTAAGTGCACAATCACAACACGACATCAATAGGGTATTCCCTTTAGTTTGATATGTGACAAGTTTGTGTTTGTTAAATATGGAAAATGAGTTATACTATTTCCGGCATAGAAAGGATGGCCGTGTATAATGTTCGTCGGTTGAATAAACTGACGTACCCACAGTTTTGTATGCAGGATAAATGACATGGTAAAGATTAAAGAGGAACAGATGCTTAAAGACTATTCAATGTTGTTGTACTTTATTTAAATGTTGTAAATTTACTTCCGCTGTGCAATGTAAAGTGCAAAGTTTTTATGTAACTCTGATGTAAAGTGAAAAGTTTTAAATTCCTTGTAAAATTGTACTAAATGAAGTGTAAAGATCCTGTGGAATCTCGAATTCAGTGTATTTTGGAATTCGGGGCGTTACAAAGGTGGCATAAAGTTTCGAACCCGTGTCAGCCAACACACACAGTAACGCCCAAGGCCCAAGGGGCTAGCCACCAAGTCCATTTGGACTTTGTGTTATAAGCCGAATAGAAAACCTCTTTACATAAATCATACAGTCCGAATTTTATTTAATGAATCAAAAAATAAAAAGTAGCTATCGAGTTTCGAACCCGAGACCTCTTATGAACAGTGCTCTGTGGTACACTGGATAACCAGTAAGTCCAAGTGTATTTTCTGTTTAAAAGTTATATTAATACACTTTTGTTTAAACTGTTCCGAAATTAGTTCTCTTTCAAAAAAATTCGTTTATCCAATGATCCAATCCTTTAGGATATTGGAATAAACTTCTCTTTTGGACTGAGATGAATCTTAAAAACAACAACCGATAAGTTAAACTTATTTTAAAAAATATATCTTCATTTTCAAATAATTTTTCTTCTTTTTTTTTCTTTCTTACATACAATTTGCATTTTTCTCAAAACTCGAAATTAAGAAATCATGTTTATTAAAACTAGTTTATGTCCATCATTACCCTAATTAAAATTTTTGCTAAAAACCAAACATATCTTTTAATCAACCATGGCTATCTCAAAGAAATTCTTTCATGCAAAAAATTGTATTTTTAACGTATGTCGACATGTTTCATGGCAATAACAAAAAATTATTTTTCTCTTTTCTTTTTCTTTCTTAATCATCATGTCTCTAAGCATATGTCGAAATATAACATTCTTTAACAATTTCTCATACATATCACACATTCGACATACATTGGTTTACAAGTATTCTAACATGATTCATGCTATTAATTCTTTATTCGAACTCTTCTTTTTAATTAGCATGGTAACAATTATTTACTAAGCCTCAACAAGATTATTGCATGTTATACTAGCATGGATTTTATCTGCACACTTCTCATTATATTCAATTCATAATACTCATTTAAAATAATTAGCATGCAATTTCTACTTTCGAAAGAAGAAGATCAACCACCTTTAAGAAGAATGAAAAACCACAAATGAAATGAGATCTCTTCTAGCTCCTAGCTTCCCCAGCAACACCTTCTTCTCCTAACAAGAACTTCTCCAAGCAAGAACTCCTCCAAAATGAGAACACTCTACTCTCTTTCCTTTTCTTTCACTTTTTTTGATTTGTTTTTGGTTCAAAAGAGAAGTAGGAATGAGGTTGTATTTATAGGGTGAGGAGAGGGTCTAAAAAGGAAAATTTTCCACCTAATAACTCTCTCTTAATTGCCCACTCAACTCTTCATTTCCTAACTCCTAAAACTCCCAACCTTCCACCTTTCCAACCCTTCAAAACCTCAACCCCCTTCATCCACTACCAAAATCCGGCCAACCCTAGCTTCAAAAACCGGTCACCCCATGTGTGTACATGCACACATACAAATTCAAAATAAATACAATTTTCTATAGTTCTAAATGTGTACTAAAAGTTGTAACTTGTCATGTATTAGTCCATACTTAATTCAAACTAGGTTTTAATTGATGGGCTTGATTCATGGGCTCTCTTTTAATCAACTAATTAATTTGTCTATTGGGCTAGATTTCATTTTTTTGGGTCCATGGGTTAAAAGAAAGCTAATCAAAATCTTGTGCATGCTAAAAATAGATAATGAGAGTAATAAAAATGAGAATAAAAATTAGCACGTGCATCATACATGCAAAAATTAATAAATGTATTTTTAAGTAAAAAATAAAATGTGGGGTGTTACAACACTCCCTCCATAGAATAGTTCCGTCCTCGGAACTACACTTAGGAGTGAGAAAAAAATACAAAGAAAGAAAAGAAAAGTTTAGTTGAAGAGTTCAGGGTGATCTTTCATCATCTTTTCCTCTGATTCCCAAGTAGCCTCCTCACAAACTGGTTCCTCCAAATGACTTTGACCATAGGTATGGTCTTGTTTCTCAAGACTTTTTCTCGACGATCCACGATCTCAATTGGACACTCAGCATAGCTCAAATCTAATTGCAAACCTTCAGGCACTTCAGGCAAATGATGACTGAGATCTGGGACATAACCTCGTAGCATGGACACATGAAAGACATTGTGCACTTGGGCCAACTCTTCTGGTAGTTCTAACCGGTAAGCTGTCTTCCCAATTCTTTTCAATATCTTGTAGGGTCCAATGTATCTCGGGGCTAATTTTCCTCCCCTTCCGAACCGAATCACCCCTTTAGTCGGAGACACCTTCACAAAGACATAATCACCCTCATCATACTCCAGGTCTCTTCTCCGGTTGTCAGCGTAACTCTTATGTCTGCTCTGTGCGTCGACCAACCTCTTCCTGATCAGCTCGATCTTTTCTGAGGTCTGCTGCACAATCTCTGGTCCATACAGCTGCCGCTCCCTACTTCATTCCAACAAACCGGTGTCCTGCATTTTCTTCCATAGAGAGCTTCATACGGCGCCATCCCAATGCTTGCCTGAAAACTGTTGTTGTAGGCAAATTCCACGAGATCTAAATGCCTCTCCCAGTTGCCACCGAAATCCAACACATAGCATATCAACATATCTTCCAGCACTCTGTTGACACTTTCAGTTTGCCCATCAGTTTGAGGATGAAAGGCTGTACTGAAATCAGTCTTCGTCCCCAAAGCTGCTTGAAGACTTCTCGAAAAATGTGAAGTGAAACGCGCATCTCGGTCGGACACTATTGATAGCGGTACTCCATGGAGCTTCACAATCTCGCCAACATACAACTCTGCCAGCTTCTCCATTAACCAAGTAAGCTTCATTGCCAAAAAGTGAGCCGATTTGGTGAGTCGGTCCACTATCACCCAAATTGTATCGTTTCCTTTGGAACTCTTGGGTAAACCCGTGATGAAATCCATGCTGATACAATCCTACTTCCATTCTGGGATGGGTAATGGCTGCAACAAACTGTCGGGCTTCTGATTTTCTGCTTTAACCTGCTGACAAACTACACATTTGGCAGCAAACTCGGCCACATCTCGCTTCATCCCTGGCCACCAGAAGTATAGCTTTATATCATTGTACATCTTGGTACTCCCTGGATGCACGGATAACAAAGTAGCATGTGCTTCCTGAAGAATACTCTCCTTCAGTTCTGCTAGATCTGGCACACACAGCCGCTCTCCATACCACAGCACTGCATCCTTCACCTGGAACTCTGCCAACTTGCCAATACCAACCTGCTCTATCATCTTCTAGATCTCTGGATCTGCCTTCTAACTATCGATGATTCGGTCTTTCAATGTGGGTTGAATCCTTAATTAAGCTAAGGAAATTCCCAAACCTTGCAAAACCACTTCAATTCCTGCTCGATCAAGCTCCTCTGCCAATTTTTTCTGAGTTGTCATTAGTTGGGACAAATTGCACTTCCTACTGAGCACATCTGCCACAACATTTGCCTTGCCTGGATGGTACTTGATCTCAGGTCGGATATCTTCCAACACTTCCGACCATCTCCTTTATCTCAGATTCAGGTCCCTCTGTTGATAGATATATTTCATACTTTTGTGATCCGTGTACATGTTGACCTTCTCCCCGTACACGTAATGCCTCCACTGCTTCAAAGCAAAGATGATTGCTACCAGCTCCAAATCATGGGTTGGGTAATTATTTTCATGTGGTCTGAGCTGCCTAGACCCATAAGCTATTACCTTCCCCTTCTGCATTAGCACACAGCCCAATGCACGATGGGAAGCATCGTTGTAGATATCATAGTCGACTCCCGCTCTTGGCAGTGCCAAAATGGGAGCGGTAGTCAACCTTTCCTTTAACTCTTGGAAACTAGATTCACATTGCTCCGACCATTTGAAACTCACATTCTTCCTTGTAAGCCCTGTAAGTGGCACAGCTAGCTGGGCGTAACCTGAATGAACCTTCTGTAATATCCAGTTAAACCCAGAAAGCTCCTGATCTCTTTCACTGTGGTCGGTCTTGGCCAATCTTTCACAGCTTCAACTTTTTGCGGGTCAGTAGCCACTCCCTCCTTAGAAAGGATGTGACCAAGGAAGGCGAATTCGGTTTTCCAGAAGTCACATTTGGACAACTTCGCATACATCTGATGCTCCTGTAGCTTCTTCAGAACCTCTGCTAAGTGCTCGGCATGCTCCTTTTCTGACTTTGAATAGACCAATATGTCGTCAATGAATACAACGACAAAAAAATCAATGAAAGGCTGCAAAACTCTGTTCATCATATCCGTGAAAATAGCCGGTGTATTTGTGACTCCAAATGGCATGACTAGAAACTCATAGTGACCATGCCTAGTTCGGAAAGCCGTCTTGTGCACATCTTCTTCTTTCACGCAGACTTGGTGATATCCTGACCGTAAGTCTATCTTGGAGAATACAGCTGCTCCTTGTAGACGGTCGAACAAATCATCAATTCGAGGAATTGGGTACTTGTTCTGTACTGTAACTTTGTTCAACTCTCTGTAGTCGATACACATCCTCATTGGTCCATCCTTCTTCTTCACCAAGAGAACTGGGGCTCCCCACGGTGATGCACTTGGCCTGATGAATCCTTTGCTCAACAATTCTTTGATCTGCTTCTTGATCTCATCTTGTTCGACCAGTGCCATTCTGTATGGTGCCTTGGAAATTGGTGCACTTCCTGGCTGAACAGTGATGCTAATCTCTATATCTCCATGAGGGGGAAGCCCTGGTAGATCATCAAGAAATACAGCTGGAAAATCTCAGACAACTGGGATCTGCTTCACTTCTTCTGGAACTTTCTGCTCTGACATAGCTACTACCAACTGCTTACACTTCCTCTTACCTTAAAATATAACTGCTGGTCCTCCTGGAGCCTTAACCACGACTTCCTTGCTCCTGCATTCAATAGTGGCACTGTAAACTGACATCCAGTCTATGCCAACAATGATGTCGACTCCCAAAACTGCCAATTCAATGAGGTCGATGCCAAAGAGCCTGCCTCCGATTTCAAGACCACACCCTTCATAGTATCGATCAGTTGTCAAGTTTTCTTCTAACGAAGTAGCCACAGATAGAACCTTGCCAAGAAAAATTTTAGGTTCGACTCCCAATCTTTTTGCAAATGAGGGTGACACAAAAGTGTGCGATGATCCTGTATCAAATAACACCGATACTTTTATTCCATTTATTAGAATGTCTCATGTTACATATGAGTGCTCTCATTACATAACATTTTATTACACAAATGGAAAAATTAACAAATCAACTAGGCTTCATCCTCCATACCAGTGATCACATTATCCACATCGTCAGCATCTGCCTCCATCAACGCGAACACCCGCCCCTGCCTGAACTGCTTTTGCCCAGGGTTGGACTGCTGCTGACTTGGTCCTCCCTGCTAAAGTTGAGGGCAAAATGGCTTGATGTGGCCTTCCTTGCCACAAAAAAAAACAAGTCCTGATCGGCTGTGGCATGGTACACCGAGGAGCTAAATGGCCTGATTCTCCACATTTGAAGCACGTGGGTACCCTTCCAGACACTGCAACAACATTAGCTCTAGTTAGTTTGAAGCGTTGTGCTGGGGGCTGACTTCTGTAGTTACTCGGGGCTGCAGGCCTCTTGCCCATGCTCCAATTGTTCCTCTTGACTTGCACAGCCTGGAACTGGTTCATGTCCGACTCAGTTGCAGCGGCCCTCCTGACTAGCTTCTCAAATCTCTGAATACCCAAAGGTATCATCCAGGATCTCAGACTTGGCCTCAACCCTTGCTCAAATTTGCACGCTTTCTTGGCTTCATCTTATACCATTTCAGGCACGTACCTAGAGAGCTGGTTGAACTTTGTCTCGTATTCCCGTACCGATATACCGCCCTGTGCAAGCTTAGAAATTCCATGGCCTTTTTTTCCTGAACGTCCAATGGAAAGTAGTGGCTCCTGAATTCATCAAGAAACTCCTCCCAAGAGAGCTGTACATAGCCCAAGGTCCTTTTTAGCGATTGCCACCAAACACTTGCATCCTTTTATAGTTGAATGGTAGTCAATTTCATCTTGCTGGCCTCTGGGGTTTCTAGTAAATCAAAAACTGTCTCGATCTGTCTAATCCAGTCGTCAGCTGTGTCTGGATTTGACTGCCCTTCAAATACAGGTGGCTTCATCCTCTTGAATGAATCAACCAACCTGATTGCCTCTAGAATTTGCACTGCTGGCCCTGGCCCCCTGTTTCCAGCGATGTTTGCGGCGATAGCATTCAGGGTTTGATAGACTCGAGCCAGTTCAATCTGTAGATCCAGACCATTCTCACCGTTTTGCTCTTCGCCGTTTATGATCCTCTGTGCCATTTCTGAGTCATAAAATTTATCATTAATCATCACAAATAACATCGCTTCAACAAAATTTATTCATTCTAAAATTTAAACATTTACATTCAAAAAGAAAATTTTATTCCAATACATTCATTACAGAAAACATCCTAGATTCTATGGTTTCTCTTGGCTTCTCTGAGCTCTTCTCGTAGTTCTTGGACTTTCTTCTTCATGTCTTCGAAGCTCTGTTGTCGCTCTTCCTTGTCCCAGCGAGTGATGTGGTCCAACTTGGCGAAGTGTCGATCATTCATGAGTCGGACCTTCTCAAGCTTGCACACTTGAAAGTTCAGCTCCCGGATGCGCTCCTTGTCCTATGCCCATTGTAACTCCAAGTGGTTAACTCTCCACTTTTGAGCGTCCAATTCCCGTCGAAGAGAAGTAACAATGTCATTTGGGTTATTTGGAACGATTTCTTCATTCGAGCATTCTTCGGGGAGATCGGGCGGAGGCGGAGTAATCTCCCTGGACTCGGAAAACTCTTCTTCTATCTCAAATGGTTATTCTTCTTCCTCCTCCTCTGGTTCTTCTTCTGGGTCCTCTTCTTCTTCTTCCATTGGCTCTTCCTCTTCATCCTCGAAGTGGACAAACCAAGGCGCCTCATTCTGGGGATCATACTGATTGGCCATCTTATAGGGAAAAGAAGGAGAAAATGTCATCTCATAGAGCAACACAAACATAAGTTTAAATCTCTATAAGTTGAAACTCACACTCTAGTGTTCACTCTAAGGTATCGTTCCTTATAAATTTGTACTACTTGTGAAGCCTGCTCTGATACCATCTGTACCGCCCCGAATTCCAAATAAGACCAAATTTGAGATTTCACAGGGATCTTTACTTCACTTCGTACAATTTTACAAGGAAATTAAAAATTTTCAATAACATCAGAGTTCTTTACAATTTGTTTACACAGCGGAAGAATAAAAGAAATACAACATTTAAAGTAAAATACAACTTATACAATTTTATCAATGTAAATCATCAACTGCATCATAACATCTTTACTTCTTCATGGAAATATCCATTACCTACATATTAAGCTGTGGGCACGTCACTCACTTACAACTGACGAAAATATTATACTCGGCCATCCTCTCTATGCTGTACATATAACGACTTCATTACTTTAACAAACCACAAAAATTTGAATGAACAATAAAGTGTTAAAGTGATTATTCTAAACTTGTAAGTGTATGCGATGCCTTAATGCCTAATGCACACATTTTTATACTAGAATGACACTAATGCACACTTGTTCGGATTCCATGCATCCCATACTATATAGGTCCGAGGGAAAGCGCCTACGTACTCCACATTATAGGGTTCCATCCCTCGCCATGATACTACCCAGTAGTAAGAACAAGGTTCAGATATTCCACGAGTACGGATCCCAGCCCCGAAGTACACCGCTCGAATGTTATACAGACTCCTCGTCATGCGAATACTCCGTAAGTGCCCCTCTAGCCTCGGTATACGTATATACACTGGAGCACGATAAACTATCCGCCCGACTATGCATAGTCCCGGATTTCAAAATAAAAATTGGTCTACATGGAAGCAACCTTAGTCCCGGAGTACACCGCCCGACTATATAGAGTGCCCCACTTAAGTTTGCCCAGGTTTACTACACTTCTCTTAAGTGCCTAATCCTTAAGTTCAAGACATGACTGACTTATCATTCCTAGAATTAGTTTTACTCCCTACCGGACTTACTCAAAAAAATACGAGATAGCTCCATGACAATATCTCAGAATTATATCTCAAATCTTTTCTTTCAATAGTGCCACTACCCGAGGCCTCACTAACTCTAAATCATAATTTTCATGTACAAGGATCATGGATATTTATACCCTTCAATAATCATGTCTTAACTCAAAGTATTCTTTATCTTCAACTTATTCACAACTTGGTATATGTCTTGGTTTAGCATCATTCATTCAATTCATTCGATATTTTTCTAGGGCAACAATCCTTTTCATGAATCTATAAAATAGATCCACATCTCTTTTAGGAAATTAATCACATAAAAATTCTTAACCACAAACAAGAATATTTATATAATCTCATCAAGGCAAACAATTAATACAGTAATTCTTCTCAAGTTCTTTATGAATTCTCACTAGATTTTAATCTCATGTAGCATTTCTTATTCAACAAAAGGGTTGTTTATAACGAGAGAGTCTCATAATTTAATCACATATCTTTCTAAAAAAAAATACGAGAGTCATTTACTCAATTGATACTTTTAGAAACAAAGCGCATTTACTATTTCAATTTCCTTTTCACTTTCTCAAAAATATACAAGATTAAATTTTTAAAAAAACTATTTTTAATAAATCTTTACGTAACTTCATATGAAAAAAATGAATTCTTTTTTTTTCCAAACTTTTTCAAGTCGGTAAGTCCAAAAAAAGTTGGGAAGATGAAACTCAAACAAAACAAAAATATATATAAAAGGTGGCATAAAGTTTCGAACCCGAATCAGCCAACACACACAGCAATGCCCAAGGCCCAAGGGGCTAGCCACCAAGTCCATTTGGACTTTGTGTTATAAGCCGAATAGAACACCTCTTTATATAAATCGTACAGTACGAATTTTATTAAATGAATCCAAAAATAAAAGGTAGCTATCAAGTTTCGAACCCAAGACTTCTTATAAATAGTGCTCTGTGGTACACTGGCTAACCAGTAAGTCCAAGTATATTTTTTGTTTAAGAGTTATATTAATACACTTTTGTTTAAACTGTTCCGAAATTAGTTCTCTTTCAAAAAAACTCGTTTATCCAATGATCCAATCCTTTAGGATATTGGAATAAACATCTCTTTTAGACTGAGAAGAATCTTAAAAACAGCAACAGATAAGTTAAACTTATTTTTAAAAATATATATCTTCATTTTCAAATAATTTTTCTTCTCTTTTTTTTTACATACAATTTACATTTTTCTCAAAACGTGAAATTAAGAAATCATGTTTATTAAAACTAGTTTATGTCCATCATTACACTAACTAAAATTTGTGCTAAAAACCAAACATATCTCTTAATCAACCAGGGGTATCTCAAAGAAATTCTTTCATGGAAAAATTTATATTTTTAACGTGTGTCGACATGTTACATGGCAAAAACAAAAAATTATTTTTCTCGTTTCTTTTGCTTTCTTAATCATCATGTCCCTAAGCATATGTCGAAATATAACATTCTTTAACAATTTCTCATACATATTACACATTCGACATACACAGGTTTACAAGTATTCTAACATGATTCATGTTATTAATTCTTTATTCGAACTCTTCTTTTTAATTAGCATGATAACAATTATTTACTAAGCCTCAACAAAATGCATGTTATACTAGCATGGATTTTATCTACACACTTCTCATCATATTCAATTCATACTACTCATTTAAAATAATTAGCTTGAAATTTCTACTTTAGAAAGAAGGAGATCACCCACCTTTAAGAAGAATGAAAAACCACAAATAAAATGAGATCTCTTCTAGCTCCTAGCTTCCCTAGCAAGACCTTCTCCTCCTAGCAAGATCTTCTCCAAGCAAGAACTCCTCCAAAATGAGAACACTCTACTCTCTTTCTTTTTCTTTCTCTTATTTTGATTTTTTTTTTTGTGCAAAAGAAAAGTAGGAATGAGGTTGTATTTATAGGGTGAGGTGAGGGTCTAAAAAGCAAAATTTTCCACCTAATAACTCTCTCTTAATTGCCCACTCAACTTTTCATTTCCTAACTCCTAAAACTCCTAACCTTCCACCTTTCCAACCTTTCAAAACCTCAACCCCCCTCCTCCACTACCAAAATCCAACCAACCCTAGCTTCAAAAATAGGTCACCCTATGTGTGTACATGCACACATACAAATTCAAAATAAATACAATTTTCTATAGTTCTAAATGTGTACTAAAAGTTGTAACTTGTCATGTATTAGTCCATACTTAATTCATACTAGGTTTTAATTGATAGGCTTGATTCATGGGCTCTCCTTTAATCAACTAATTAATTTGTCTATTGGGCTAGATTTCATTTTTTTGGGTACATGGGTTAAAAGAAAGATAATCAAAATCTTGTGCATGCTAAAAATAGATAATGAGAGTAATAAAAATTAGCACATGCATCATACGTGCAAAAATAAAAAAATGTATTTTTAATTAAAAAATAAAATGTGGGGTGTTACATTCAGTGTTGCACTCTAACAAGTTCACTTTTTTATTGTTAGGTTGTTCTCTTTTGGGTAGCTTACATTCGGTAGCTTGGTGACCCCACTTTCTACAGTTGTAGCACTTCCCTTTCTTTTGACAATCTTTTTAGTAGCTTCCAACTTGGATGGTTCACCCTTAATTTTATTAAGCTTGTTCTTCTTAAACTTAGGAACATATTTGGTATTGGTTAGCACATTAGCATGAGAAAGTTGTTTCTTAGCCAACTCCAAATTAATCCTAGTTCTAGTTTCATCCTCAACTTTAATACATCGTTTGAGTTGTGCAAGCTTAATTTGTTCTGGTAGTCTATACATTTTAGTCTTAAATGTAAGCCATGATGCAGGTAATTTAAAAATTATTGCTCCAGTAAGAAAAGCATCACACACAATGATATCTTCATTTTTCAATTTAGCTACGAAGTTTTCAAGATCAGTTACCTGAGGGAGAATGACTTTCTCCTCTCTAAATTCAAAACTCATGAACTTATCAACCAAGTGAGTCTTGGAGACCTTCTCCTCCTTTTTGAATTCATCCAGTAGATTATCCTATATCTCCTTAGCTGTTCCGTACTTCATGTAAACATCTGCTAACCGATCTGAAATACTGTTTAACAAAAACTCCCTACACAAGTCCTCGTATCTCTTCCAAGTGGCATCATCCACATCTTCGGTACACTCATAATAAGTCATTTAACAAGTATATAAAATCTTCATGAATTTCATTCCATACTATGCTTTCCTCTTCCAGCTATTGAGTTCAGAACTACTAAACGCCTCTAGTTTAGGAACCTCATACGGTTAATCATGTTTTTCCATCTCAATGAATAAACGATGAGTTCCTAAAGTTTGAGAGTATGTTCTGAATTATTACTACACAAGTAATTTAGAGAAAGATGATGATTTATCTGTAAATCTACCAATTAATAACAGTATAAATAGATTAGATAAATTGCACGAATCTAAAAGCTAGATGAGTACCCAGATCTGATGAAGAACACAGTGGATTGATTTTGGGTCTGCTGTGAGTTCCGGTTTGGATCCGATAACACAAGAATAGATCTTGCAAGTGACAACTGAAGATCAAAGAGGCCAAAATGAATTTGGGTTCAATCTTCGGGTTCGGATCTACACAGCAAAGAGGAACATGAGGAGGAAGATGACGGGGCACAACATCTGTGGGAGGGCGGCGCCGTCGATCAGTGACGTCACGCGCGGTCAGCGTCATGCACGGTCAAGTTGCAAGATCGACGAGGGCGACGCAGTCGACATCACGTGCGGTCGGTTCGGATCGGCTCTGGACGACGCCTCGACTGAAGGTCGACGAACTTGCACAAAGGAAGGCGATGACTGGCGGCGAACGGCAATGGGAGCGATGACGCCGACCACGATGGCAGCGTTAGCGATCATCGGTGACATTGGCTTTGATGGGATCCAGAGAGGGGTACTCTTCTCTCTTAATTAATCTCACAAATTGATTAATAATATCTCAAGATTGTTAGGTTTTGTGAGAAATTAACAATTGAGAATTAGAGTTAATATCTAGATCTAAGTTGCTTGAGATATTCACCCTAGGTATCAAAATTGAAATACCTAGGCTGCTATCACAAGCCAGTATTTATTCCTAAATACTGGTTTAGGTATCGGGTTATAAGCCCACAAATCCGCATTCCAATATCCAATTAATTGTACGTTCAATACACGTGTTACTCATATGCACCTGCAATATTTATATATGGAGAATATACCAATATATCCAACAAAAATCACAGGACCGTGATTCAGAAGAGTTAGTTGTGTTGGAAGATGAGGCAACAAATAAAGCCAATAACATTCAATCTCACATCAACCTAGCCCTTCTCGACCTAGAGGATGCCACATTATCAGTTAGCAGCCCGGATCCCTCAGTTGATTTTGTCACAGCAAACACATCGCTGGAGGATTACCTGAAAGTGGGATGGATCCGTTCGTCAAGCTTTGATTGATTGATTCAAATTGTATAGCTTTTTTTGTTTATACCTGGGTCCTTCTTATAAGAGGTTGTGGATGATAGGTGATTTTCTATACCCTCCTCCTTCCCTCTTCATCAGCCATGGTTTCTCTTATGAGGTTGTTTATTCTGAGACTATATCGTTTGTTTCTCATTCCCTCTGGTTGTTCTCAACCAAAAAGGTTTACACAATAATCAAGTGAATTCGTGAAAGATTATTACCAACTGTAACTGAGGTTGCTGAAGTGATACTTTATACTTGAAGCTCTTTATGCTCCTTTAACTTGTATAAACTGATACCAATGATAATGTATACAACCGTAATTCACATGTGTATGAAAATTTTCCAACCAAGTGTATTTGTTGTCTTTGATTCGATGAGTCATGTGTCTTCTTCCTTTTTGATAGGAATCCACAATAGCTGATCATACAGCCACGTGTATGTGCTTTTCCTTTTTAAAGAGATGGTTACAGAGGCTTACAACAACTAACCTTTTATGACTTGTGACCACCAGATCAATTGATTTAGTGGTAAAGTTGGTTATTGACAGCTTTCAGAACCTCCTTTCATTTATTTGTTTCAAGAGAATGACTGGAAACTTTCAGGAAGATGCAACCATTTGAAAGCTACACTTTTCTTTTCTCCTTTGCAGCTGCTAGCAACCAAACTAAAGGTATGCTGACTTGCTTTCATTAAAGTAGTTTTTCATTTTATTCTAACTTTTGGAGAAAAGGCGAAGATAATTATTGAGTGGCGTATTGGTGTAGTGCAGCTTGTGCTCCTTGAGCTTCTTCCAAGACGGAAGCCATTAATGCAGGGCGCCCCAACAGAGAGGAGAACTTGGTCATGTGGGTAAATTGCCTACTCTAATTGACATTGTCTGATTTATTTTTTGTTGATTAAGTTTTATTATGGATTGGTGTTGGGTTTGGTTGGAAATTTTGGTGTTTTTTATGTTATTCTTGTAATAATTGGTACTATGGAGTAGTGTTTAGTTTAGAGTGAGTAACTAATATTTTGACGGATTATAATTAGTTATTGGAAAGTTTTGCAGCATAATAACAACCAGGAGACTTTGGTAGCAATTACTGGAAAAAAACTTAAGAGATTATTGCTAATCAAAAGAATGTGATGAATGTTGGGTTTATGTCTTGCATACGATGTTGGATAAGAAGACGATAAGATGATGGAGGGATCGAGACGATTGGAAATGGGGTGGAGGCAAGAAACAGGCAGCGGCAGCAATAGTAGAAGTTGCGGTCGACCGCAACTCATGTGCGGTCGACCGACCCTTGCACGATGTCTTCCAGAAAGGAGGAAAATCAACTGACTTGTTCGTGCAGTCGACCATTCGCGGTGCTGATGGGTTTCGGGCTTGAGTCTGGCTGGTTCATGAAAAGCCCAACTTGCTCTTCAAGTTAGATTGTGTGGCTCCTATCGTAGGGTTATCTCTTATGTAATATCCAATGGCTGTTGTAACAAGATATGAACTTAGGGTTTGTCTCTAGATCTATATAAATAATTGTAACGGCTCATAGATCCATATGATTCTATTGAGTGCCAAATAAAAGAAGAGAGTACTTCATAAAGAGGGTGAGAGAGTTTCTCCATTGTAAGAAGCATCAAGTTCCATTAGGCTTGAGAGAGGGTCGTGGTGAGAATTTTAATATTTTTGTATCTTCTCTAGTTGAAATAATATCTCGGTTTATCCTTCCCCGGATTAAGGCGAAAGCCCCAACCGGGACAATTCTTGTGTGCTTTGTGTGATTGGTGCGATCTAGTTTTGCTTGGTGGTTTGTGTTGAATGTGTCAAAGACTCAACAAGATCCTCATAATTCCTAACAAGTTGTATCAGAGAAATTAGGTTCGTGGATTTGTTCGAGTTCCATGGAGATGGCAAATCAAAAGACGAAGATCAAGCAGTTTGATGGTAAGATCAACTTCAATCAATGGACGGTGGACATGTATGATGTTTTGGTTCAGAAGGACTTGCACCTTGCCCAAGAAGAGAAGAAGCCAACCGACGTGAAGCAGGAGAAGTGCGATGAAATTTGTTTGAAGGCCTTGAGTTTAATCCGGTTGCAATTGGCGGACGAAGTCAAGTGTAATATTCTTAAGGAGAAAAGTGTGGCTAGTCTATGGGCAAGACTCAAATCTGACTACTCAGAGTCGTCGTTGCTAGATCAGATATATTGGAAGAGGAAGCTTTTAGGTTATCAATGAAGAAAGGTACCCATCTTCAAGATCATATTGTGGAGTTCAATAAGGTAATATCTGAACTGAAGGTGATTAATGCTGATGATCTTAGCGAAAAGGATAAAGCTTTCAACTTGATGTATTCACTGCCTACTTCATATGATCACTTGATAACTACCATGCTATATGGGAAATCAGCCAAGGAGACACTTACTGTAACCGGGGTGATTAAGGGTCTGAAGGAAGATGAACTAAGAAAGGAGACTCATAAAGGAGGGTCTATTTCTTTAAGGTGTTTTGCGGTGGATGGTGATACTTCAATTAGAAGGGATGCGGCACACAAGGATAAGATTTGTTGTCATTACTGTAGAGGAGTTGGGTATTACAAGAGAGACTGTCGCAAGTGGTTGAGTCAGAAGAGTACTACTAAAGAAGGGGAACAAGCCCATACAGTCAGCACAACTGAGTCAGGTAATAATGACGGTTATTTTCTTCTTGTTTCAAGTTCTTCAGATGTGGATTTAAGTTGGTATCTTGATTCGAGAAGTTCTTCTCATATTTGCTCTGAGAGAGAGATATTTTTTACCTACAAGTCATCAACAGGCCTTAGTGTGAGAATGGATAGAGGTGAGATTTGTGAAGTAATGGGTGAGGGAACAGTTGAATTAGATATGCCAGATGGTAAAGGGTTCATGCTAGAAGAGGTCATGCATATTCCTTCGATACAACAGAATCTTATATCCTTGGGTACTCTTGATGCTCATGGCTGCAAGTACACAGCTCGAGGTGCAGTTTTGACAGTTTGGGAGAGTCGTCATAAGGTAATGAAGGGTAAAAAAGGAATTAGGCAGGGTCAGCACAACCACTACCAGCTTTGTGGGAGCAGAAAAACTCGGCCGAGTGTATGGAAGCCCATTGTTCCTAAAGCATCATCTAGTAAGCCGTCACTAGAATTACCGACGCGAGACTGTAACGTTCGAATACCATTGGAAGGTGGAGAGAGCCTTAATAGGTAGAGTTCGTGTGGAGGGTGGCACCTCTATGATTACATCTACAGGGGCGTGCCCTTGAGGGGGGCATACAGTAGGAGAAAAATAGGGGGAGGTTTGTTCAACTAGCAGAATAAGCCATAGAAATATGTTGTTTACAAAGCGGAGAAGAAAGGTCTAGAAGAGTTTTAAATCACACAGGTATGGATTCATGCGTATGCAATCCAAGATGGAGATTGTTGAGTTTATGTCTTGCATACGATGTTGGATAAGAAGACGATAAGACGCTGGAGGGATCGAGACGATTGGAAACGGAGTGGAGGAAAGAAACAGTCAATGGCAGCAACAGTAGAAGTTGCGGTCGACCAACCCTTGCACGATGTCTTCCAGAGAGGAGGACAGTCGACCGACTTGTTGGTGCGGGTCACCATTCGCGGCGCTGATGGGTTTCGGGCTTGAGTCTGGCTAATTCGTGAAAAGCCCAACTTGCTCTTCCAGTTAGATCGTGTGGCTCCTATCGTAGGGTTATCTCTTATGTGATATCCAATGGCTGTTGTAACAAGATATGAACTTAGGGTTTGTCTCTAGATCTATATAAATAATTGTAACGGCTCATAGATCCATATGATTCTATTGAGTGCCGAATAGAAGAAGAGAGTACTTCATAGAGAGGGTGAGAGAGTTTCTCCATTGTAAGCAGCATCAAGTTCCATTAGGCTTGAGAGAGGGTCGTGGTGAGAATTATAATATTCTTGTATCTTCTCTAGTTGAAATAATATTTCGGTTCTTCTTTCCCCGGATTAAGGCGAAAGCCCCAACCGTTACAATTCTTGTGTGCTTTGTGTAATTGGTGCGATCTAGTTTTGCTTGGTGGTTTGTGGTTATTGTGTCGAAGACTCAACAAGGTCCTCATAATTCCTGACAATGAATATGTGGGCTCACTTGTTTAAGAATAATTAATTAAGATTGAGATCATATTAACCGTGATTCCAGGATTCATTCTTTTGATGGAAATTTTGGTTTGTGTTAGAAGTTAGATTGACTACGGTTCTCGAGTCTCAACCCTTTAAATATTTTTAGTGTAATGACTATTAATCCCAATTTAGTACTGAAACCTAAACCTAATTTTACTATCAGATCGATATTTTTTGTGAAGGATTTGTTTTGTTGAAGAGGTATGTAAACACATTTAACGATGAAGTTTATAAGTTTTATTTATTGAGTACACGAGTGTGAGTGCTATGTTTATCCAGTAAAATAATAATGACGTTACTTATATCTCATCTCACTCCTTAACAAAGGAGGGTTATTGTGACAGGAATGGACTTTGTGACTCCATTAGACCATGATCCATCCTGATGTTTTTCTATAATAATCTTCTTGAGGATGTAAGAGACATCATTGAAATAGAAAATTTTGACTCTGCCTGCTATCTGACAGCAAGTCTGCTTCATAAGCATCACTTTCAAGCGTTGAAGTCTCATTTTATAGCAATTTCAGTTTTAGACTTTTATAATAGAAATAGATTTTACTTACTCAATTGTTTTCAACCAAACATATCAAGAATTTTTGTTGACAGTGACAACTCCCTGGTCTTGATGTAAACCAAATTTAATGGTATTGCATAAGGTGATTTGTACAGTTTGTTGATCCTGCTCTTCTATATGTAGGGGTTTGCAGGAGAGATTAAATCCTTTTCGACTGATGGATGGGTGGCACCTAAGCTAGCTAAGAGAATTGACACGTTCATGCTTTACATGCTTACTGCTGGTAAAAAGGCTCTGGCAGAAGCTGGAATTAAGAATTACTGAAGAGATCTTGAGCTAAACAAGAAGAGGTGTGGTGTCCTCGTTGGGTTTGCAATGGGAGGAATGAAGGTAGAATTTATTTGTAATCAATTCTAGACTTACGTATGTGTATGCAAAATACAAGCCCTCTTCCGTAAAGTTATTATATTACCTTATGATAGTGTATCTCTGCCAATGCTATTAACAAAAAAGTGTTCTGTGGCTTATATTTTTGTCGCCTACATCTACATGAGATTTAAAACAGATCAATCACAGGAGATTTAAACCCAGTTTTGTCATAATTGTTAAAGTCAGCTATCCGAACACTACCAATATTCTCAGGCAGCTTCGACTCTAGAGGCGAGGCCATGACTTTGGATCTGGATTCTTGATCTGAACAGCAAGAGCAGGACCTGGATAAGTTGGAAGCTTGTTGAGACTAGAAGACCCTGTATTATTGCTATTATTAATAATGCCTTTGATCAGAACAGATAACATCTTCCCATCAATCTTGTACCTGTTCATTTGCGATATAGCAGTAGCAACATTGACATGGTCCTTGTACCTAACAAAACCATAGCCTTTGCTTAAGCTCGTGTTTTTGTCCCTTTTAACTTTGGCTTCTGCAGTAATTTTTGTTCGGTTAAGGTAAGAAAGCAGACTTCTCTACTTCCCTTCAGCCTACTCTTTCTCAAGTAGCATGTTGGGGAGGCTGTAGTTAAAAGCTCTCCCTTCTCATATGAGTACTTACGTTCATTCACCCAATACTAGCTAACATTTATAATTTATAGTGATAGAACTGAAGTAGAAGCAAAGAAAGCATGCTTGTTATCACATCAAATATCTGCCATCTTCTTCTCCTCAATGCATGCCATAGCACCTCTACATTGAGAAGCCTAATGGAGGTACAGTCATTCTCTGCTATTTCTACCACTTAAATCGTTCAGAAGATGGATACAACCTGTCCCTTCCGCTCAGTGAAAGAGGCCGTTGTAGTCTTTGGCGATGTTTTGTTGTTGATGAAGCATTCACTTAAAGAAACAATGTGGTTGCTCCAAAACTTATTTATGTTGTTACTGTTGCAAAACCTCTTTATTCAACATGCTCCTCGCCCGTATCATCCTCCACCTCTTCAACTCAAGTCAACCAAAACAAAGGAGATGATGCAGTGATTTTGAACTCAAAATGTTGGAGACCGAATTTGAAGAGATGAAGAAGAGTTGATGATTCTGAAAGAACGAGAGACCGAGACAAATAGTAGTTGCCCCTTAATGCTGAGCTTTATAAGACTATGTCTAAGATGACTGAGATTGAGGAAGCAAGAACTGCATATATAGGTAAGCGTAGCCTTTAAATAGAAGAGTCGTGGGGAGAGGCAATGGCGGATCTGGGCCCAAGCAGCTGCTTTGGGCCCCCAAAAAATTTTAGGACCCCTTTTTTTTATTAAATATATTCACCGTTAAATTTAAATTTAAAAAAACCAACCGTCACCTAATTTCTCTTCCCTGATTTTGAAAATTCGCATTCACAGTTAAATTTTAATCCCTCTCTTTCTCTCTCTCTCCATTCCCACTTTTCTTTTGCTTGCTTTTGGATGTTCTTCTTCTTTAAAGATTAATAATCCCGAACCAGAAATCAGAATCCCACTCGCCCGTCGTCCGTCGCCCGTTGCCTGTCTCCCATCGCCCGTCGCTGCGTCGCCCGTCACCCGTCGCCGCGTCGCACATCGCCATCTCCCTGCGATTGCGAGTTCACAGCGTTCGCTGACATCGCTGTGCCAGGTAATTTCTTTGTCTTCTGTCTTCATCTTCTATCTTCTTGTTTTTTTTTCTTTGTCTTCTGTCTTCATCTTCTATCTTCTTGGTTTTCTTTTCTTTGTCTTATGTCTTCATCTTCTGTTTTCAACTAGCAGTAGCAAGAACAACATTGACGCAGGGGTGGCGCCGGAGTTGGTGTTGGTGGGTTGCCGGAGAGCTTCGATTGGAGGGAGAAAGGGGCGGTTACCGATGTTAAGATGCAGGTGAAGATCTCTTTTTAGATTAGAGTAGATATCTCTATCACAGTTTGCATTACTAGGTTTTCTTCATTAATCTGCATCACAAGTTGCAAGTAAAAAGTAAAATTTGAAGCATTAGTTCTTTAATTTACACTTTTATTTTCAAAAAGGAAAATTTTGATTAATCCTTAGAGTTGAAAAAACTTGACTTTTATTTTCTCAAATATTGCAACTGGACCACTTAAACAGCAACCACACAACATTCAATCAGGAAAACAAATGTAAAAGAATGTCACTAAAAAATTGAACAGCAACCACACAACGTTATCAATTAATTCTTTTTGGAAGGATATATATATAAATTTGATTTCATTTAAGTAGTTTGTCCTCCAAGGCTCAAAGTTTGTTTGTATTTAAATAATTCTCTTTTTTTATTTTGTAAACTTGCAAAATGCCTCATTTTAAAACTTGCTTAGGGCCCCCTGAAACTCATATACGCCCCTAGGAAGAGGAGAAGACTGGGTTCAAATACTTGCCCTCGTTAGCTAATGTGTTAACCCTCGAAGACATGGTGGATAACTTTGTAGGAGGAAGAAGGAAGATAGAAGGCGAAGCTATTGAAGAAGAAGTTGATTGTTCCTCTCATTGGAGACTTGTTCTTGAGGAAGGTCTCAACTAACCTGTTCTGATAATTGGCATTAACTTAAATGCAAAAGATTGTAAGCTTGTCATTTGTCTTTCCTTTCTTCATGTGTGTAGTTGAACAAGAACATACCCAATTAATAACAAAAGTATTCATTTTCCATCAATATTTCGTTTGATATATAAATATAACTTAACATATGAATATATCTTAACAATTAAGGATGATTCAAAAACAATTCGAAAGTTATATATGTATTCAAGGTTTGTTAACTCGACCATTCACAATAAGTAATAAATTGACTTGTAAATATGCTTTGTTAGAAGGAGTGTAATTTCTGATTGAAGCTTAAAGAACTTGTATTGGAGCATGTATTAACGACTTGCACAGTCTAAACAGATAATCTAAATGGTCTAAATAATAAAAATGAGAGAAAACATGTTTAAAGATAATATTATGATTATTTTTCTGAATTCATAACACTTAAAACTACTGCTACAGAATAAACAATAACCTTATAATTTGTTGGGAGCATAGAAGTGAACTTATGTACCTATTTAAATGGATTAGAAGATGTTTCTTAAAGCACGACTACTATCAATACTTCCTTGCAAAAAAGTTATGCATGGAATCACTACGCAATAAATGATTAGAAGAACTCATGCAACATTTAGTAACATTTCTTAGTTAATAAGGTCTATCCAACTTTGAAAATCAACCAAATAGAAAAGATCAATACAAAATTACCCATAATTGCATGATGAACTAATTTTTTCTGCACGATCAACCTATTTCCTCCTGTAACTAAATATATATGAATGACCTTTTCCAAGTAAGATCTTTTTCGTGATTGATGATGATGATTCTCTTAATATTATAAACTATAAACTACCTAGAAGGTGATAACGGGACTTGGTGAACGAGATTAAGCAATGGGGGTTTCTTTGTTTCTTATGTTGGATTATTGCAGGGGCCAATTGTAATAAATATTTATGTAAAATTAAAGATATAGGAAAAAATATGGACTATATAGCCACAATTTTTTTCAATGAATTTTTATAATTTTCAGCATATCCCATCAACCCACATTTGTAGGAGCTTATGTGATTACTTTTCTCTATAATATAAAATGTGTCAAGATATTCAATTGGCATGTGCATCAAGCCACGTGCACTTGGTACACGGCAAATTTTAACTAGTATATATATATATATATATATATATATATATATATATATATTAACAAAAGGTGGACACGCAATAGAAGCGTGATGATGTTTAATTATTTAATAAAGATGCTTCATGCATAAGAAAGCTTAATGTATTGTCGTTATGTATGCTTTGTATGTTTGCTAGGAAGCTACTGGGAAGCTTCATGAAGTGTTAGGTATTTGGTGTGTATGTATTTGGTATCCAATGCCTTAGCCTTTCTCCCCCTATATAAGGAGAGACCTTGTGTTGGTGTAAGGGCAGAAAGTCTTCTAGTATATGCTACTATTACTATTAAATAAAATCTTTCCTTTTACGTTCTATCTCTACCCTTCTTTGAATTTCCATTGTCGATCTCAAAACTGGTATCAGAGCTTAGCAAAAAATTCAGAGTTCTTCTCTTTCGATCAGGTATAATCTCTAAACTACTCTTTATGTAGGTTAGGATTATGATGGAGGAGTAATCTGCTTCATGTTGGTTAAGCTAGCTATGAAAATAAACGCTTGTTCTTAGGCTTGTTTAAATTAGGCCATGTAGTAAAACATTCATCTTTAGGCTGTGTGAGCGGAAGCCATGTTTTAGGTATTCATTCTCAAACTTTAACAAGTTTTGTGAATTGTGCTCTTCATCTCCAATGTTGTTATAATTTTTTAGTGAGTTGTGATCTTCATCTCTAATGCATTCATATAACCTTGTGGTGCTAGTTTCCCGTAGGGACTTGCTTGTGTGTTGCTTATTACCAGTTGTGGTTTAGATTTGAGGCTGAACCCCCGATATAAATCCACGGTGTAGGCGTGTGATACTAGAGATGTTAGAAATATTCAAAACACCAAAAAATACTATGACGCCGGTGATGTCAGAAATAGTCGAAACATAAAAAGAGTTAAAGAAATCTTTAAAATACCTATTGCAGTAAGAGATTAGCCATATCAGAAATCCCTTACAATGATTACTACAGTAAGTGCTTTATCAAAAAAAGAAATCTTTTGAAAAATATAGTTTATTATAGCTTAGCTAAACCAACATCTTTTCAAATATCATGGATGACTTCTTATTCTGTTCAATAGCAAAACCTACAATACTCTACAGAGTAAATGAGAACACAAAAAAAGAAGATGATGTGGTAAAACCAACCATAATATATGGAACGAAAAAAATAAAAAGAGAAGAAGATGATCAGCCATCTCCTACAATCCTTTTTAGCAAAAAACAAAAGGATAAAATAAAGGATGAACAATCCGTCTCTAAAAATATTCATAACATTTCCTTTGACACGGAAAGTGAATATTTTGAGGCTAAAGAAGATCTAATTAGCCAATTAAAAAGGCTAGTAGGCTCTTTAACAAAGCTATTATATTGATTTATACTGGTGCAAATCTAGAATATAAGGAAATCACAATACATGCATTAATTTATACTGGTGCGCAAATCAGTATAATATACTCATGTTTTATACCAAAATAATATAGATCAGAATTAACCCATAAAGCATATATAGGAAGCTTTAATGGTTCTAATTCTATGGTTACTCATAATATTTTAGAGCCGTTGAATACCAGTGATTCTCTAAAACTATTTGAAAAATCTATAGACTCATAGTCCACCACTGAACAACAACATTTTTATGTCTGTTCTGGTCAAGCAAATATTGTTGACCAACCAAAAGATAAAATCAGTACACCAGCTGATAAACATTATGATAAAAGAGAATGGCAAAAGAAAATTTATACAAAACCGAAAAGGTTTATACAAATAATTCAATATAACTGCTTCGAATATCATATTATGATACCAAATGTAATTCACGGTATGGAATACATACTCAAACTAATAGATGCAATCCATAATTCTGAATTATCAAGTGATTCTAAACCAAATCAAGAATCATTAAATATTCCATCTAGAAATTTTACTACATTCAGAAGTAAATCCCAAGAGCATTTTAAATGGATAGATAGTATGTTTGGCCATTTGCCATTTGTTAATATACTCGTTTTCTCTTCTTGTCTAGATGAACATAAAGATCATCTACTACAAGTAGCAAAAACATTATTAGAAAATGAAGTTATTTCAAGCCCAAAAAGGTTTGAATTATTCAAGGAAGAAATTGACTTTCTTGGAAAAAAGATACTAAAGGAAAAAGTTGAGCTACAAGCTCATATCTATGGAAAGATTAAACTTTTCCCTGAGGAAATTCCTACAAATGATGAAACTTCTGTCTATGAATTATCCTCTGTTAATAAAACCAATTATAACTCTGATTCCTCTTTGAAAATGGAATCATTAAAAATAAATCTGATAACGATTAATAAAATAGCTAATGCTTTTTTCAAAAGCTTATTTACCTACAAGAGACAATACATTCTTTCCTGCCCTAAATTTAAGAGCAGCTCAAAGCATGATAATAGAAAGATATTCGGTAGTAGATGTCCCACTGGACTTACGAATAATAATCCCTAAGGAATATTATGAGCAAATAATTAACATTACTGCTGTATCGAAAAATCAACTATTTTTGATAAAAGGAATAGATACACCACAAACATTCTTAGAAGACTCGCAAGCAAATAAACACAATTGCAAGGATATAACCTTTGCTTTGCCTAGAAACCTTGCTAAAGATTGTATTATTGGCTTAGATAATTTAAGAAAACTATTGCTGTAATACCCCAATTTTTTTTTTAAATAATGCTTTTAAGATTAATAAATGAATTAAAATTATTTTTGGTGATTTAATAAATATTCTCTTGAAAATTTACCTTTTTACACGTGCAAAACACGTGCAAATATTTTTCTGGAAAGTTCAAAATCAAAAAATTTTTTGGAAAAACCCATTATTTATTATTAGATATTATTTGTTAATTTTCTGGATTTTTTTGATAAATATTTGACCTATTTGCAAATATTACAAAAAAGAAGGACTTTTGTGCAAAATTACCACTTGGAGTAAACTCCAGATTTTTAGATTTTTGGGCTGGGCATGATGCTTAATCAACTCAGAGGTAAAAAGTTTAATTTTTGTTTTAACAAATTTGGTTTATTTTACAAGTTTTGATAAAGAAGGGTCTTTTTGCAAATTTCTCACTTAGAGGGGCAAAAAGGCAATCTTATTTTTTCTGGGTTTTCAAACATTGCCAGATGATACAAGAGGGACTATTTTTTATTTTTAAAACTCAATTAAGTTGGTTTTATTCAATTTCCAAAAATAAGGATTTATATATGTAAAGGTATATTTAAAAAGGAAATTTAGCAAATCTAT
Source organism: Hemerocallis citrina (assembly GCA_017893485.1). Taxonomy (NCBI): domain Eukaryota; kingdom Viridiplantae; phylum Streptophyta; class Magnoliopsida; order Asparagales; family Asphodelaceae; genus Hemerocallis; species Hemerocallis citrina. The sequence goes on along the minus strand of CM030368.1, from coordinate 65,308,176 downwards.
TCAAAAACCCTAGATACATCAAATCCCGGCCTATATAGGGTGAGGTTGTAACACCCCGCAAAATTGGAAATTACAATTTTGCCCCTGGGTGTTACGCACGTATATTTTGTAATGTATTTCACTACATATTTTGGATTCGTACTATTTATACGTTTTCCGTATTGATTTCGGTCAACTAAAATATAATATTTTAATCCCTGAAATTTACGTGCTTTTTACGTGTTTTGATGCACGTGTTTCCACCACTACGTATAATATTTTCTATAGGTTTAAATTATTTATTTTTATGTATTTAAATCTATTTTAGAAAACGAAAATTTATTTTCCCCTTGTTTTGATTAAAATGCATTTTTCGATTTTCTGCACGTGCTTTCTACGTGTTGTGATTTCATCATGAAATATATGTAAATTAGTAAATATAATTTTGCCTATATTTTTTTGATTATATTTAATAATATATATATTTTTTTTGATAGAATCGATTTTCGCATTATGATATTTCACGTGCGATGCACGTGTTTTCGGTAAACGTATTTAAGCGTTTTTGTTTTCAAAAATAAATTTCGGTGTGTGTAACTGCCCGTAGTTTTCAAAGAAAAAAAAAGAGTATAAAATATATATATCTAAATATACTTTGAATATACTTTGAATAATGCATGGCTGTTAGTATAAAGAATTTAATGGCATAATCCATATATATATATATATGGAAATGGTATGAGAGGTGGGGGCCCACGATTGAGATCAAAACAGCACACAATTGTGCTGGATTGATTTTTTTTAAAAAGATGGCCGGGATTAAATTACAAGAGAGGTGGGGGGAGAGGAAGAGTTGTAGGTTATGGGAGTTGCTAATGTGAAGAGTTGGAAAGGTGAAAGGGTGTAGGTTTTAGGAGTTAAAAATATGAAGAGTTGGTAGATTAATGTTAGTAATTTATTAGGTGTGAAATTATGCAATTAGAACCCTAGCAAAATCCTATAAATAGCACCCTCCATTCCTCATTCTTTTCACACCCAAAACAAAAGAAAAATAAAAGAAAGAAAGGAAAGAAAGAAAAGAAAGAGAGTGAGGGTCCTTTTGCTTGGAGGAATTACTAGAGAGAGGAAGCCATTGCTAGGAAAAAGGAGCTTTGCTAGGAGGAGGAGCCATTGCTAGAAGGTTGTCTTGGAGCTAGAAGAAGTGTCCCATCCTTCCCTTCAATTGTTCAAGCTTCAATAAGGTGGGTGTTCTCCTACTTTCTAAATTTTTAGAATGTACATGCTAATAAAAGTGAATGAGTAGTTTTGATAAAATAGAATAACTATACTATGATTGTGGAAAGATTAATAGTGAATCATGCTATGTTGACAAATAGATTAACATTATGTTAGTGGGTGATTTCATTATTTTCTAGTGTAGGATATGCATACAAAAAAGAGTAGTATAAGAAGATATTGTTTGAGAATTATAAGATAAAATTTATGCTAGTATATCATGTTCTGAATGAGGATGATTTTGTTGTGATATCATGCTAATTAAAAAGAAGAATTTCTTTATACCATGAATCATGTTAATGTGATTGCAATTTTTGAGTATTTGGGAATTTTAGTGATGAATATCATATGATAAACATGCTTTATGATTTATTGACTAAGAATGAAGAAAGTAAAATTTTGTTATTATTGACATATGTATACTTTTATTGTTACATTTGGAAAATAATAATTTGTTCATGAAAGAGATTTTGTAAAATTCTTATGATTTGAGACTTGTTGGCATGCTATAAATTCCCAATTTATATAAGAGAAATTAAACTATTTTTTTTTTTCATTCAAGTTTTGAGAAATGCAAGTTTATGTGCTAATTGAAAAGAAGAGTTTAACTAAAGAATTATTACTATGAAAAATGTTAGAATACTCGTAAAATCTAGGTATGCCAAATGTGTGATATGTATGAGAAATTGTTAAAGATTGCTATATTTCGACATATGATTAGCGATATGTTGAAAAAGAAAAGAGAAGAAAATAATTTTTATGAAGTATGTTGACATATGTCAAAAAATACAAATTTTTGTATGAAAGGAATTCCTTTGAGACATCCATAATCGATTAAAAGATATGTTTGATTCTTAACAGAAATTTTTATTTGTAGGATGTTGGGCATAAACTAGTTTTTAGAAAAGCATGATTTTAATTTTCGAGTTTGAAAAGAAATGTTAATTTTGTAAAGAAAGGAAAAATCTTTTTTTTTAATGAGATATATGCTAAAAATAAGTTTGGACTTGTTGATTATTATTTAAGATTTCCTTTTAGAACAAAGTGAGATTTATTCCAATGTCCTAAATGATTGGATTATTGGGTGAACAAGTGACGAACTTATTATTCATGAATAGAATTGCTATTTTAAGGGCTATGAATTAATTAAGATTGAAGTTAAATGAATCATGAAATGGTGTTAAGATTAGACTATGATTTACTTTGTAAATTAATTGTCTTTGATGGGATTATTCATTTGTGTTGAATGCTTGATTATTATATGTATTTAAATTGCAAATGAGATTGCAAGTGATAAAATCATGTTTGTGAAAAGGATAAATTTTTGTGAGATCAATGTTGAATGAAATGGTTTCATGAAAAGGAATTATCATTATTAAGGAATCATGAATAGTGATAAATGAGACATAGAACAAATTATGGATAAGTTAGAGACATGAACATAATAAGTCTAGGACATGATTATTAAAGGGTATATGTACCCATGTTTCATGTACATGAAAGTTTATGATTTAGAGTTAGTAAGACCTCGGTACCGGCATTGTTAAAAGAAAAGATTTGAAAAATGATTCGGAGATATGGCTAAGGAGCCATCTCGTATTTGTTGATTAAGTTCGGTAGGAGGTAACAACTAATTCTACGTGTGGAAATTATTCATGTCTTGAACTTAAGAAAATTTAGGCACATAAGTGAAGATGTAGTAAACTTAGTGAAACGTAAGTGGGGTGCTCTATATAGTCGGCGGTGGACTCCAAGACTATATACCCAGTTGGTGGACTGAGGTTGCCCCGTGGGAGACGGATTATTATATTTTAATCCGGGACTATGAGGACAGGTCGGCGGTGGACTCCAAGATCTTGAGTAGTCGGACGGATGGGTTTTGTGTTTACCGTCTCCAATGTATATATATATACTGGGCTAGAGGGTCACATACGGGACGATTCGCACGATGTGGAATCTGTTATAACAGCCGGCGGTGGACTCCAAGGCTGGGATTCAAATTCGTGGAATAGTCTGAACTTTGTTTTGCTACCGGGTAGTTTTCATGGCGAGGGATCGAGCCCTGTATTGTGAAGAACGTAGGCACTTGCCCTCGGACCTATGTAGTATGGGATGCATAGAATCCGAACAAGTGTGCATTAGTGTCATCCTAGTGTAGAATGGTATGCATTAGGCATTAAGGCATGACATACACTTATGTTTAGAACAATCACCTTTGACACTTTAATGGTTCATTCAATCTTTTTTGTGATTTGTTAAAGTATGAGATCGTTATACTATTCTCGGCATAGAGAGGATAGCCGTGTATAACATTTCGTCAGTTGTAAGTAACTGACGTGCCCACAGACTGACATGCAGGTAATGGACTATTCATGGAGTTATAAAGTGGATATGTTGTTGCTGTTTAGAAGTTAAAGATGTTGCAAATGATGTTAAAGTTATACAAGTTGTTTTTCATTATTGTAATCTTTTAGTCTTCCGCTGTGTAAAAACCAAGTGTAAATAAACTCTGATGTATTGTGAATAAAAAGTTTTAAAATTCCTTGTAAAATTGTACGAAGTGAAGTAAAGATCCTGTGAAATCTCGAATTTATCCTTAATTGAAATTCGGGGTGTTACAGAGGTGCAGCCGTCTCTTTGCTGCACAATGTAAAGGAATTTCTTATTATTATTTTCATGGAGTTTTAAAGCGAGGATCTTGGTTTTCGTGTGGAATGAGGCATTTTTTCTTACTCTTTATTATCTTCGGTTGATTCTTCAATAAGGTGAGTGACTTACGTTTGTTCTCTTATTATTCTAAGCATGTTTTATGTGTTGATCTATCTATTAGTAAGCATGTTAGATGATGATGTGAAGATATAATGAATTTCGATAAGCAGATGAATTAAAAGTTGAATTATTTCTTGAAACTATACTATTGATGACCAAAACCCTAATTTGATGACTTGTGATTGTTAAAGAACCAAATAGAGATCATTAGTAGGACATTTTTCAATCATTTTTTTGCTGATTTGAATGTATATAATGGGTTGTGTGATGTTATTGCATGAAAATAAATAAGTTTGAACAATGATGGGATCTGTTACTGTTAATGTGTATATACACACACTGTTGATGCATCAAACTTGCTGAATAGTCATTTTAATTGCTTATAATCGTGGGTAAACTGATGTAGAAGATTGGGGTATGTATATAACAAGTTATTGAACTAAAAGAAACAAGTTTTGAAGTGAAAGAAGAGTTATTGTATTTCAGATCTTTGTTGTGCATGTTTTGTTGGATTTCAGCAAATTTGAAGACTGAGATGATGGAACTATTTGTGTATGAAATTGACAATCACACGTAATGAACTTTGAGTGGAAATCAGGTCTCAAAGATGAATTCTTCATCTTTTTCATGTACAGGTTGGGTTTCTTTTTCAAAATTAATACTTTGAATAAAAGCTCTTGTGAGGTTAATTTTTGGTTGAAGCATGAATTAGCAACTGGGTAAAGTATGTCTATTATATTATTGATCTATATGTATATATACACTGCTTTCATCATGAAGAGGAATCTTAGACTCAATATAGGGTATGCTGAGTAGTAGGTTACTGTTCATACCGGTAGGGGTATACATACATATATATAGTTAATCATATTAGAGTAAGTTCACTGATGCTTTCAAAAGTCATATTTTGCTTTTGCCAACCCCCCCAAGAAAGTCAGCCCTATGTCTTCAATTAATTAGTAAGTGTTTGGGTTTTGTTGAGTATCAGTTTCTCCTTTTTTTAACTGTAGATGGCTGCTACACTGCTGTGCATGTGCACGAATGAACAAAAATTCCCCTTCACATATACATGCAGTATATTTGCCTAAATAGTAGTCATAAATATAGTGTTTGGTAGTTCTTTGTTTATGCATCAAGGGACATCTCATATAACCTGCACCTCAACAAAAGAGCTCCTTCTTCTATACCTGCATATGCTTTCAATATAATAAGGTTCATCTTCTATAACCTGCATATAGGTCATGTTTTATATAACCTGCATTTGCTTAATTTCAACAAAAGGGAATCTTCTACATAATCTGCATATGTTTCACTTCAAATTAGTAAAAGGATTTCTATATATATATATATATACATATATATATATATATACACACACTAGATTTGCCCGTTGTAGCGCCCCGGATCCCCATTACCGGATATCCGTGACACTCTCCAGAATCTTTGCCTTCAAATGCATCTCAACACAGTAATAACATGAAATTTAAAAACTTTTTATTGCCAAATGAGTTATTACATCATTGATTACAACCAATGTCTTGTTCTTGACAAGAATACAAATTATATAAACTCAGTACATCTTAATACAACATACATCACTCCTTTCTGTAAAGTTAACAACTTCTCTCTCTCTGAATGGCAGTCGACGGCACACTGCCGAAGCTCTGCTGAACAGTCAATTTGCTTTCCTGGGACTTGCTCCTTGGCTTGAGTCTTCTGCTGCGCTACTCCGATATCTCTGCATCTGCTCGAAAGGTAGAAGTCGATACCTAAAAGGTGGGGAACGTCAGTACTTCGACTGACGCAAAGCTGGTGATAACAGCGATCCTCTAAAATTCAATCACAACCCATCTTGAATGGAAAAGGGAAACGTGCATGCATCCTAAATTATGTGGTGCTCGTGTATGCCATGACCTAACCACTAAATGCACCAATCACAAGCCTATTCTAAAGCAAGCAAAACTTGGAAATCTAGATCTGCATGCATCCCATACTACATGCGTCTAAGACCCAAGCGTAGCCTAATCTAATGCACGAACAAGAATGCACACGATACACCTACTCTAATGCAATTCAGTTGGGACGTATGCATCTCATACTACATACTTTCCCAAAATCAATTTCGATGGAAATGTATGCATCCCATACTACATACCTTCCAAGGAGTTCGCCTCTCCTGATTGTAGGGTTCAATCCCTCGCTATGCATTCTACCCATGTACCCATCCAGTTCCCAATAGACTGTCCGTCGCCCAAGGAGATTGCAGTGGTCGGTCATATTCCACCCTGCAGTACCCAAGTGGTCACCGCCAGTTGGTACCCGCGCACGGAACTCCTTAGAAACCTGCGTTAAACCTGGTCCTTACGACCCTTGGTTCCACATGTCCACTCATGGACTCTCGCATGCGTGTTCACCCCTGGCCCGGGTTATGAACAAATATACACCGAACACAAAACACAACCCGCGCTTTAGGGACGTGAGCACCACGGAAGGTCAATTCCTTCGGGCCTCCCGCACCTTACTCCGGCAAACTTTGGGAATCAACAAATCGAGATACGAGCCGGGGACTCAATCCATGAGCGGCCGAGAACGTATCCCTACGACTGGAAGATACAACACCGACTTTGGCTTACTAGGACTAATGCAATGTCCCAACCCCCTAATAAACCATTCTAACCCCTACCTTACTCTAATTATTTCGGGTAAGAATTACTGCTTCCATACTTGCCTATCAACCTCTGGTCCCTGGCGACACCGGTCCGGTTCGCCACATCCCCGACTTGGACTCGTCCAGCAAAATGGCCTACGCCTGCCGCTACCCCGGCTATAAATATAAAATTGCCTCGTGAGCTCCACCCACCGGCATGCTCGGACGTATAGGCTTGATAGGTGCAGGGTATCCTTTACCCTAGTGACTAACTCGAGTCACACATCCCACTCGGGGAAATCAACAACCTCAATAACAGAGATTCAACCATCCCTAGACACGAGTCACCGACTCGGCTCAAACACAAGGGAAAAATGTTTCCACAATCCTTAGTCCTAATCCAGACTAAGCAACCTACGGGTTTCTGCCCGAATCTCAAAATGGTCATAACTCTATTGATACAACTCCGATGGAGTGCATGACCCAACCTAGAAAGGTACGTTCCTAGGCTACTACTACCTAGTTGATCACGAGCTTAGATTCAACCATCTAAGTCCTCGACATAGCTTCTCAAGCTCCAGCCTGCGTGCTTCCTGCGCACGGGCTGCACCTCACCATTAACACAAAATCCTACTCGTTCATCAGAACGACACAACTCAATTTCGGTAGAAGGGTGTGGGTGTCCTCAACAACTCTCTAGTTGGTCATGAGTACAAATTATACCCTTAAGTCACCCTAACACACTCATCTATCATCAATACACCCATTACACAATTGGTCTCTCCAATTCAGAGCACACAGCTCTACTCTAGTCCTCTGTCCAGTCTTAAACAAATCATAATAATTCAACTGTTTACTGGATTTGCCTCAAACTAGTTTTGTTGGAAAGGTCTAGGTGTCCCCTACAACTCTCTCCTGGGTTAGGATCCTCAAAAGATGCCTATAGCAGGTCTCAATTTCCCAATCTTTACAGAGTGTCAAAACTGGCTGAAAACAGCACAGTGCTCTATCACAAAATCACAGTAAATTGCACACTTGTCCAATTGATACAAAATTTATGGTGGTGACACTATACATCATACCCACCATTATGCAAAAGACTTCATGTCAAAATTCTAATTATTCAATGAGTAATAGCTACTGCAAGTTATCTCAGAAACCATCCAGTTTTCTTAATTCAACCTCAGATACTGATCATAGATAGATTTTTCTCATGCTACTAAAATCATCCAAACAATTTACTGATTTTTTTCGATAATCAACATGCATTCAGGAATAATAAGTAAAAATTTCAGGTCAAAATCATGCTTCAATAATTACGAAAATTCCTACAATATCAACCATTCTGTTTTTCTTTTCCTGAGTCTGCCTTACGACACATATCCATTTCTCAATTTTATTAGCATAACAAATGACCAAAACAAAATCTGACATAAATCATGGATGATTCTAACAAATAAATGAACAAACCCTTTTAATTTTGTGGTCTAATTCAACATATTGTGCTCTCGAAAAAATCCACAACATGGCACTCCGAACCAGCTTTCTCTAGTTCCTTTCTGATTTCTACTTCTAACTTTTGAAAAGCAATCCTATGCATTCTAACACACATGCATGCAACCAAATTTAATTAAAAGACAAGAATTTCAAGTTTAGAGAAACTTCCCACCTTAGATTGTAGTAGTAGAGGGAATCTCTTCAAGCTCCTCTTGGAAATCTCCTTCTTGGTCCTTCTCCTTTCCTTCCTTCTTCTTTTCTCTTCTCCTTCTCTTGGGGTGTTCTCTTCTGAAAATTCCAGAGCAAATGGGAGAAATGAAGTGGAAAATGAGGGGTGATGGAGGTGTGGGCCGGATTAGACAAAAGGGGGGGTAGGTTAGACTATAGGTGGTTTTGTAGGCCCCAAAACCATGGCTAGCCCATTGGTTTTGTGTTAGGTGTGTTGGCTGCCCAACATAACTCTTAACGAGCTCCAACGAGTGTGAGATGTGTGTTTTAACGAGCGCACGCAACCTATATTCACTGTAGTACCATACCGTGTTATATTTGCATGTGCGTCGTGCCGAAAACTAGCAGTTATACTAGTATCGGTCCGTCTCGTTCCCGTGCATCTTTGGAATGCAACTCTCTCAAAAACCGTCCCGTAACCCTAACCATCCACCACGATGGCAAAATCGACCCATAATACTACAATCAATTGCACGCATACTAATAATATACATACACATATGCATATCTTCAGGTACCGTACAAAACGGGGTGTTACATCACTCCCTCCTTAGAATCGTTCTGTCCCTAGAACGTCCTTAATGGAGAAAGAAAAACAACAAACAAAATAGAAAACATTCAAAATAAATCCGTATATAAGGCCTTCATGCGGCTCTCCGGCTCCCACGCCTCACGTGCTCAACACACTTCTCCATCCTGGAGATCAATCTCATCATGTGGATCATTTTGGGGCAAACCGCATCCCGTATCCACTGTACTGGGGATGAATCACTTTGGGGTGTGTTGCTCTCGTCCTGGACTACTAGAGATTAATTCCTCTCCATAGAACTCCCTGGGGTCTATTGCGTCCCACGTTCCGGAAATACCGGGGAATATCTCGCTCTACGAATTATTCTGGAGCCCTCACCACACGAACTCCTCATGAGTTTTGCTCTCATCCCGAACTACTGGAGATCATTCCCACTCCATAGAACACTCTGGGGCCTATTTCATCCCTCGTCTGGAATGCTGGGGAATATCCCTCTTCGCGGATCATCGGGAGCCCCCTTATTCAACCTTGAATTTCTTTGTGGGTACTACTCTCGTCCTCGGAATACTGGAGACCAATTCCTACTCCACAGATCACTATGGGACCTACTTCATCCCTTGTCTGGAATACTGAGGAACTTCTCACTCCGCGGATCATTATGGAGCCAATGTCCCACTAACCTATTTGTGTATGCTGCTCTCGTCCCTGGAATATTGGAGATCAATCCCTCTCCACAGATCATTCTGGGGCCTATTTCATCCCTCGCCTGAATACTGAGGAATTCCTCACTCCATGGATCATTCTGGAGTCAACGTCATACACGACCTTCCCGTGCACATCGCTCTCGTCCTCGGAATACTGGAGATCATTCCCACTCCACAGAACACTCTGGGACCTATTTCATCCCTCGTCTGGAATGCTGGGGAACATCTCACTCCTTAGATCATTCTAGAGCCCTTACTCATCCTTGAATTTCCCTTGTGGGTATTACTCTCATCCTCGGAATACTGGAGATCAATCCCTCTCCACATATCATTCTGGGGCCTATTTCATCCCTCGTCTGGAATACTGGGGAATATCTCACTCCTTAGATCATTCTGGAGCCAATGTCCCACTAGCCTGCCCGTGAACGTTGCTCTCGTCCCTGGAATACTGGAGATCAATCCCACTCTACAGATCATTCTGGGGCCTATTTCATCCCACGTCTGGAATACTGGGGAATATCTCACTCCTTTGATCATTCTGGAGCCAACATCACACAATCTTTCTCATGAGTGTCGCTCTTGTCCCTGGAATACTGGAGACCAATCCTACTCCACAGATCATGCTGGGCATATTTCATCCCTCGTCTGGAATACTGAGGAATGTCTCACTCCATGGATCATTATGGAGCCGACCTCACCACACGAACTCCCCATGAGTATCGCTCTCGTCCCGAAATACTGGAGATCAATCCCTCTCTATAGAACACTCTGGGGCCTACTTCATCCCTCGTCTAGAATGCTGGGGAATATCTCCCTCCGTGGACCATTCTGGAGCCTCCATACTCACGATCGTTCTCGGTTCATCATATCTCCTTCTAGTGCCCGAGTCAAGTTCTCAGCACATCTTCCAGCTCTCGGTTTGCACTTCTAGAGGGTCGGTGACCACTCCCTCCTTAGAAGAAAACGAGGCTCACCAAGGAGAAGGCAAATATTTCAGCCTTATGCCTTATCCCAAACACTTAAAAAAATAAGTATAAGACGAGACGACCAACTACGCAAACTTTCATGCTTTATAACAGTCATAATATCATGCTACAAAACATAGTACAAGTTCATCATCCATATCTTGCAAAAATGCAACCAACAAAACATTTTACTATTTATCGACTATGATAGCCCTTACTATTACATACTTCTTCCCAGTTAAGCTGAGGTTCGTCCCTGACGAACAGGCTTCTCCCCTTTATCGGTCACCTTTAGTAACTGGTCATTGGGTTTCCCTTGCAGTCATGGACAATCTGATTTCTTGTGCCCGGCTTCTCCACAATTGTAGCAAGTGCTTGTCTGGGCTCTTTTCGGGCATTGACTTTTGAAATGACCTGGTTCTTTACAAAAGTAACACACCACCGTCTGGTTGGTCCCCTTGCTGGTATTAAGCTTTCTGGACTTGTGAGTTGAGTCCCGCTTGTCTTGGTCATTGGTGTGAATATGTTTCTTCCTCCTCTCCTTCATCTTGGCCTCGCCTTGACTCCGCCTCATGTCCATTTCTGTTACCGCAGCTCGCTTTACTAGCTTGTCGAATCGGCGAATGCCTAACGGAACCATCCTTGACCTCAGCCCAGGCCTAAGTCCTTGCTCAAACCTTTGGGCCTTTTTTGCTTCCTCCTGGACCATCTCCGGTGCATATCGTGACAGCTGAGAAAACTTTGTCTCATATTCCCTGACGGTCATATTTCCTTGCTTCAAGCTATGAAACTCCATTGCCTTCTCTTCTTGCACATCCAAAGGAAAATAGTGCTGTCGGAATTCCTCAAGGAAATCTTCCCAAGTGATTTGTCCCTCTTCGAGACCACGCTTCACGGACTGCCACCAAACTCCGGCATCCTTCTCCAGCAGAATTGTGGCCAGACGAACCTTGCTATCTTCGGGAGTCACTAGTACTTCAAACACTGTCTCTACCTGACGTATCCAGTTGTCAGCAGCCGTTGGGTCGACCTGTCCTTCGAAAACGGGCGGTTTCATCCTCTTGAACGATTCCACCATCCTTATCGGGTCTGTTGGGGTAGCGACTCCAAGTGTTCCTTATGGTGGTGCATGGTTTCTTCTAGCTTCCACAAATGCTCCCATCATTTGGTATACACAGGGTAAACTCTGCTTCAACATTGAAGTTTGTGCCGTTGGTCCTACTGCCTTCGCCCTCAGCCATTCTACGGTGACTGTTTCTGATTCTTCCTAGACACCCTTCAAGGAAAGAAAACACACAGGGTTAGTTTTGGTTGTAGGGAAGATCACAAACATACGGTAAAATGAAACAATCAGGGTTTTGACCTTCCTGCAATCCAAACTAAACCCAGCCATTTGGCATTTTAATCAAATTTCCTACAGTGTTAGATTACAAATTGAAGTCAGCTCTGATACCACTTCTGTAGCGCCCCGGATCCCCATTACCGGATATCCGTGACACTCCCCAGAATCTTTGCCTTCAAATGCATCTCAACACAGTAATAACATGGAAATTTAAAAACTTTTTATTGCCAAATGAGTTATTACATCATTGATTACAACCAATGTCTTGTTCTTGACAAGAATACAAATTACATAAACTCAGTACATCTTATTACAACATACATCACTCCTTTCTGTAAAGTTAACAACTTCTCTCTCTCTGAATAGCAGTCGACGGCTCACTGCCGAAGCTCCGCTGAACAGTCAATTTGCTTTCCTGGGACTTGCTCCTTGGCTTGAGTCTTCTGCTGCGCTACTCTGATATCTCTGCATCTGCTCGAAAGGTAGAAGTCGATACCTAAAAGGTGGGGAACGTCAGTACTTCGACTGACGCAAAGTTGGTGATAACAGCGATCCTCTAAAATTCAATCACAACCCATCTTGAATGGAAAAGGGAAACGTGCATCTTAAATTATGTGGTGCTCGTGTATGCCATGACCTAACCACTAAATGCACCAATCATAAGCCTATTCTAAAGCAAGCAAAACTTGGAAATCTAGATCTGCATGCATCCCATACTATATGCATCTAAGACCCAAGCGTAGCCTAATCTAATGCACGAACAAGAATGCACACGATACACCTACTCTAATGCAATTCAGTTGGGACGTATGTATCCCATACTACATACTTTCCCGAAATCAACTTCGATGGAAATGTATGCATCTCATACTACATACCTTCCAAGGAGTTCGTCTCTCCTGATTGTAGGGTTCAATCCCTCGCCATGCATCCTACCCATGTACCCATCCAGTTCCCAATAGACTGTCCGTCGCCCAAGGAGATTGCAGCGGTCGGTCATATTCCACCCTACAGTGCCCAAGTGGTTACCGCCAGTTGGTACCCGCGCACGGACCTCCTTAGAAACCGCATTGAACCTGGTCCTTACGACCCTTGGTTCCATATGTCCACTCATGGACTATCGCATGCGTGTTCACCCCTGGCCCGGGTTATGAACAAATATACACCAAACACAAAACACAACCCGCGCTTTAGGGATGTGAGCACCACGGAAGGTCAATTCCTTCGGGCCTCCCGCACCTTACTCCGGCAAACTTTGGGAATCAACAGATCGAGATACGAGCCGGGGACTCAATCCATGAGCAGCCGAGAACGTATCCCTACGACTGGAAGATACAACACCGACTATGGCTTACTAGGACTAATGCAATGTCCCAACCCCCTAATAAACCATTCTAACCCCTACCTTACTCTAATTATTTCGGGTAAGAATTACTGCTTCCACACTTGCCTATCAACCTCTGGCCCCTGGCGACACCGGTCCGGTTCGCCACTTCCCCGACATGGACTCATCCAGCAAAATGGCCTACGCCTGCCGCTACCTCGGCTATAAATATAAAATTGCACCGTGAGCTCCACCCACTGGCATGCTCGGACGTCCTACGCTCGGCAGAAGTCTAATAATATAGGTTTGATAGGTGCAGGGTATCCTTTACCCTAGTGACTAACTCGAGTCACACATCCCACTCGGGGAAATCAACAACCTCAATAACAGAGATTCAACCATCCCTAGACACGAGTCATCGACTTGGCTCACACACAAGGGAAAAATGTTTCCACAATCCTTAGTCCTAATCCAGACTAAGCAACCTACGGGTTTCTGCCCGAATCTCAAAATGGTCATAACTCTATTGATACAACTCCATATGGAGTGCATGACCCAACCTGGAAAGGTACGATCCTAGGCTACAACTACCTAGTTGATCACGAGCTTAGATTCAACCATCTAAGTCCTCGACATAGCTTCTCAAGCTCCAGCCTGTGTGCTTCCTGCGCACGGGCTGCACCTCACCATTAACACCAAAACCCTACTCGTTCATCAGAACGACACAACTCAATTTCGGTAGAAGGGTGTGGGTGTCCTCAACCACTCTCTAGTTGGTCATGAGTACAAATTATACCCTTAAGTCACCCTAACACACTCATCTACCATCAATACACCCATTACACAATTAGTCTCTCCAATTCAGAGCACACAGCTCTACTCTAGTCCTCTGTCCAGTCTTACAAAAATCATAATAATTAAACCTTTTACTGGATTTGCCTCAAAATAGTTTTGTTGGAAAGGTCTAGGTGTCCCCTACAACTCTCTTCTGGGTTATGATCCTCAAAATATGCCTCTTGCAGGTCTCAATTTCCCAATCTTTACAGAGTGTCAAAACTGGCTGAAAACAGCACAGTGCTCTATCACAAAATCACAGGTAAATTGCACACTTGTCCAATTGACACAAAGTTTATGGTGGTGACACTAGACATCATACCCACCATTATGCAAAAAGACCACATGTCAAAATTCTAATTATTCAGTGAGTAATAGCTACTGCAAGTTATCTCAGAAATCATCCAGTTTTCTTAATTCAACCTCAGATACTGATCATAGATAGATTTTTCTCATGCCTCTAAAGTCATCCAAACAATTTACCGATTTTTGTAGATAATCAGCATGCATTCGGGAATAATGAGTAAATATTTCAGATCAAAATAATGCTTCAATAAATTACGAAAATTCCTACAATATCAACCATTCTGTTTTTCTTTTCCTGAGTCTGCCTTACGACACATATCCATTTCTCAATTTTATTAGCATAACAAATGATCTAAAAAAACTCTGAAATAAATCATGGATGATCCTAACACATAAATGAACAAACTCTTTTAACTTTGTGGTCTAATTCAACATATTGTGCTCTCGGAAAAATCCACAACATGGCACTCCGAACTAGCTTTCTCTAGTTCCTTTCTGATTTCTACTTCTAACTTTTGAAAAGCAATCCTATGCATTCTAACACACATGCATGCAACCAAATTTAATTAAGAGACAAGAATTTCAAGTTTAGAGAAACTTCCCACCTTAGGTTGTAGTAGTAGAGGGAATCTCTTCAAGCTCCTCTTGGAAATCTCCTTCTTGGTCCTTCTCCTTTCCTTCCTTCTTCTTTTCTCTCCTCCTTCTCTTGGGGTGTTCTCTTCTGCAAATTCCAGAGCAAATGGGAGAAATGAAGTGAAAAATGAGGGGTGATGGAGGTGTGGGCCGGATTAGAAAAAAGGGGGGGTAGGTTAGACTATAGGTGGTTTTGTAGGTCCCAAAACCATGACTAGCCCATTGGTTTTGTGTTAGGTGTGTTGGCTGCCCAACATAACTCTTAACGAGCTCCAACGAGTGTGAGACACATGTTTTAACGAGCGCACGCAACCTATATTCACTGTAGCACCATACCGTGTTATATTTGCATGTGCGTCGTGCCGAAACCTAGCAGTTATACTAGTATCGGTCCGTCTCGTTCCCGTGCATCTTTGGAATGCAACTCTCCCAAAAA
>CM030368.1:65257708-65290208 GCA_017893485.1 Hemerocallis citrina | reverse complement strand
CTTGACTTGGTTTTATGCATGTTGTTTCCTGTTTTTCTACACCTGACACTTAGTCTAGTTTCACTTGATGTTTTCATGTTTTATCTATTGTTATTTCTTATTTCATTTTATTCTTGTTGTTAATACATGTTGTTTATGATTCTATGTCTTATGTTTTATTTATGTTGCATTTATTTTATGTCACTCAAACCATTATGGCTGACCCTGTAGTTTTAGGGTTAAGGTTATCTCTAGCCTCATGTTTTACAGGTAAGTGCTTATAGCGTGGAATTTGGATGCTTGTGCTATATTGATGTTATGACTTATATAAATTGTAAAAGAATGTGTTGTAAAAGAAAGAATTTGTAATTCAAGGTGTTTGTTTTCCGTTGTGTTTTGTAAAGACTTAATGTAATATAAGTTGAAAAATTTTATCTGTGTTTTTGGCTATATTTACTATTACCATTGAGGTTGATGTTGGAAATTGTGCCACGTATTTCTGAGATATCATATTGGAAATTCGGGGCACTACAGAGATTGGTATCAGAACATGCTTCAATAGTAATAATAAACATAGTATAAAAATAAACCTAGGTGTGGACATTAGAGCGTGAGTACCTATGTGTGGACATTAGAGTGTGAGTATCACATAGAGTTAAAACATGAAGTTTTGGTTTGGGGTATGGTTGAGATTTTGCCATGGGGTACTGATGTGAATATGAATCGTGTTGTGATGTTCTAACTTTACCCACATTTTGCAGTATTCAGTAATGGCAGGACCCAAGACTAGCAAGAATGGTGGTAATGGTGATGGGTCTGGTAGTTCCCATGAGGCTGGACTAGATCTTGAGACTGAGATTGCCAGGGTGTATCAGACCTTGAATGCATTCATGACAGCTAATATGGCACAGAATGAGAATCAGAATCAGAATCAGGGGGCTGGACGAGTGTTTGTTAATGTTGATCCTATCAAGCAGGTTGAGTCCTTCAAGCAGATGAAGCCGCCAGTGTTTGAGGGGTAGTCTGATCCAAATAAGGCTAATGATTGGATTAGACAGATGGAGATGGTCTTCGAAGTCTTGGAGACCCCAACAGTCAATAAGGAGAAATTGGCTGCTATGCAGTTAGAGAAGGATACTGGCGTCTGGTGGCAGTCAGTGAAGATGACCTTTGGAGATCAGCAAATGACTTGGGAGGCTTTTCTGGATGAGTTCAGGATCGTTTCTTTCCTCTGGACATTCAGGAGAAGAAAGCAACAGAATTCTTGAAACTACAGCAAGGCAATATGACAGTTCGTAAATATGAGACTAAGTTGGCCCAGCTGTCAAGGTATGCACCAAAGCTTATTGTTGATGAAGGGAAGAAGGCCAAGAAATTCGAGCGGGACTTGAGGCCGAATTTAAGATCAAGGATGATTCCTTTAGGTATAAGGAGGTTTAATAAGCTGGTTAGGAGAGCAGCTATGACAGAAGAGGATATGGACCAGTTCCAGAAGAAGCAAGAGATCTGGAACAGGAACAAGAGGCCAGTAAGTAGTCAGAGTGGGAAGAAGTTCCCAGTGAAGCAGGGCAAGTTCAGTAGGCCAGAGCAGAGGGCACCTGCAACTCAGGAGGTGACTTGTTACTACTGTAAGGAGGTAGGTCATTTCAAGTCAGCATGTCCTAAGTTGAGGAAGCAGACTTGTTTTTAGTGTGGGCAACTGGGGAATTCAAAGCTTTTCTGTCCACAGTTGAAGAAGAGTGGTTCAGGCGAAGGCAAATTTCAGAGGCAAGGGTGAGTGTTCGCATTGACTGAGGAGGATGCGGGTAAGGGTATGCAAGAATTTTGAATTTTTATTTTATTCAATGTAATGAGTAAAACTTTGTTTGAGAATAAATTGGAGATTTGAGTATCATTCTTCATGTAACAGGGTTTGTTTTGATTAATGGAATAAAATCAAAAGTTTTATTTGATACTGGTTCTTCGCATACATTTGTGTCGCCCAATTTTGCAAAAATCTTAGGTGTGGAACCTAAGCTGTTTCTAGGCAGAGTCTTGTTGGTGGCAACGCCGTCAGGAGAAAAATTAATTGCTGGTCAATATTACGAGGGCTGTGATATCGAGATTGGTGGGAGATTATTTGGCAGTGATCTCATTGAGCTGCAAGTTCTGGGTGTGGATGTGATTGTGGGCATTGACTGGATGGCAATATATGATGCCACGATTGAATGCAAGAAGAAAGAGGTGTTGGTGAAAGCACCAGGTGGTCCCGCAGTGACTTTTCAGCGGAAGATGAAGGGCCCAAAAGTGGTTGCAGTAGTATCTAAGTTAATGATTCCAGATGAAGTCAGAGGCATTCCAGTTATCAGGGATTTTCCTACAGTGTTCTTGGAAGATTTACTAGGTTTGCCACCGCAGCGAGATGTGGAGTTTTGCATTAATGTTCAGCTGAGGAGTGGTCCGATTTCTAAGGCTCCGTATAGGATGACACCTGTAGAGCAGGATGATGTTAAGAAGCAGATTGAGGAATTGCTGAGTAAGGGTTTTATCAGGCCAATTTCTTCACCATCGGGTGCTTCAGTGTTGTTGGTCAAGAAGAATGATGGGTCAATGGGGATGTGCATTGACTATCGGGAGTTAAACAGGGTGACTATTCAGAACAAGTATCCGCTTCCACGGATTGATGATTTGTTCGATAGGCTTCGGGGAGCAGCTATATTTTGGAAGATTGATTTGAAATTAGGGTATCATCAAGTTCGAGTCAAAGAGGAAGATGTGAGTAAAACAACTTTCAAGACTCGTCATGGACTCTATGAGTTTTTGGTAATGCCATTCGGAGTGACGAATGTGCCAGTAGTATTTATGGATATGATGAATCGGATATTGCGGCCATTTATTGATTCCTTCGTGGTGGTTTTCATTGATGATATTTTGGTGTATTCGAAGTTGGAGGAAGAGCATTCTATGCACTTGATAGAGGTTTTACAGAAGTTACAGGAGCATAACTTGTATGCCAAGCTGTCAAAGTGTGAGTTTTGGAAGGTTGAGGTAGCTTTTCTTGGTCATATCCTTTCTAAGAAAAGAGTGGCCACTGACCCTCAGAAGGTTGAAGTAGTGAAGTATTGGCCCAGGCCAACGTCAGTGAAGGAAGTTAGAAGTTTCTTGGGTTTGGCTGGATACTACAAGAGATTCATTCAGGGCTATGCACAGATTGCAGTCCCTTTGACAGGATTGACCCGGAAAAATGTGGCATTCACATGGACTGATAAATGTGAGGCGAGTTTCCTTTAGCTAAAGGAAAGATTGACGAATGCGCCTATCTTAGCTTTGCCACAAGCTGAGAAGAATTATGATATCTTCAGTGATGCATCTCTTAGAGGTTTCGGGTGTGTCTTGATGCATGAAGGCAAGGTTATTGCCTATGGTTCGAGGCAGTTGCGTCCACATGAAAAAAATTACCCGACGCATGATTTGGAGTTAGCAGCTATTATCTTTGCCTTGAAGCAGTGAAGGCATTATGTATATGGTGAGAAGGTCAATATGTATACCGACCGCAAGAGCCTGAAGTACATTTATCAGCAGAAGAATCTAAATCTTCGACAGAGAAGGTGGTTGGAAGTATTGGAAGACATTCGTCTTGAGATCAAGTATCATCCGGGCAAGGCGAATGTGGTGGCCGATGGGCTTAGTCGGAAAAGCAGTTTGCCAAACTTGATCACTACTCAGAGTGAGTTGGCAGCAGAGATTGATCAGGCAGGTATTGAGGTGGTACTGCAGGGTTTGGAAGCATCTTTGGCTCAGCTGAGGCTGCAGCCTACTTTGAGAGAGCAGATTGTGGAAGGTCAGAAACCAGATGCCGAGATTCAGAAGATGTTGCAACAGGTTTCTGATGGCAAGTTGTCAGAGTTACATGTCCAAGATGGAGTTCTACGGATGGGTGAGAGGTTGTGTGTTCCGGAGAATGTATCTTGCAGGAGGCACAAAATATTTTATCATCAGTACATCCTGGAGGCACAAAGATGTACAAGGACATCAAACAGCACTTTTGGTGGTCCGGTATGAAGAGGGATGTGGCAGATTTTTTTGAAAGGTGTCTGACTTATCAGCAGGTTAAAGCAGAAAATCATAGACCTGGAGGTTTGTTGCAGCCTTTGCCCATTCCTGAATGGAAGTGGGAGAATATCAGCATGGATTTCATTACAGGTTTGCCAAGAAGTGCGAAGGGCAATGACTCAATTTGGGTTATTCTTGACCGTTTGACCAAGTCAGCTCACTTTCTGTCTATGAAGATTACTTGATCATTGGAGAAATTGGCAGAGCTGTACATTGATGAGACTGTGAGACTTCATGAAATTCTGTGTCGATTGTGTCCGACAGGGATGCGAGGTTCACTTCGAGGTTTTGTAAGATTCTGCAAGCAGCTTTGGGTACCAGAACCGATTTCAGTACTGTTTTTCATCTGCAGACTGATGGTCAAACTGAAAGGGCGGATTGAGTATTGGAAGATATGTTGAGGGCTTTTGTTATGAATTTCGGTGGTAGTTGGGAGAGGTACTTGGCATTGGTTGAGTTTGCTTATAACAACAGTTACCATGCAAGTATCGGGATGGCTCCGTATGAAGCTCTGTACGGGAGGAAGTACAGAACACCTGTTTGTTGGTATGAGGTTGGCGAGAGGCAGATGTTTGGGCCCGAGATTGTGCAGCAAACATCTGAGAAGACTGAGTTGATTCGCAAGAAGTTGGTCGATGCTCAGAGTCGACAAAAGAGTTATGCAGACACTCGAAGAAGGGACTTGGAGTTTGAGGTTGGGGATGCATTTTTCCTCAAGGTATCTCCGACCAAAGGAGTGATCAGGTTTGGTAAGGGAGGCAGGTTGTTGCCAAGGTATATTGGGCCATACAGAATTTTGGAACGGATTGGTAAAACGGCATATAGGTTGGAGCTTCCGGAGGAGTTGGCACAGGTGCATGATGTGTTCCATGTGTCGTTATTAAGGAAGTATGTGCCAGATCAGAGTCATCAGTTGGTAGAAGTGCCTGAAGGCCTACAGGTGAACTTGAGTTACAAAGAGCTGCCTGTAGAGATTGTTGATCATAGGGAGAAGGTTCTGAGGAGCAAGGTAATACCTATGGTCAAGGTGTTGTGGGGAAACCAGCAGTTCGAGGAGGCTACTTGGGAGCTGAAGGATCGCATGCAGAAGGATTTTCCTGAGCTTTTTGTATGATTGTATTCTTTTGTATGAATGTAATCTTGATTTGGGTTGTATTTTCTTTTGTTAGATTATTTTCTCTTGTGTACTTGTATTTCTTAAACTGTATTTCCATTTATGAGATTTCGATTCCTTTTGCTTATTCTGTTTGGACCTTAATAGTAGTAGTTCTGAGGACAGAACTATTCTAAGGAGGGAGTGATGTAATACTCCAAATTCTTTTTAAATAATGCTTTTAAGATTAATAAATGAATTAAAATGATTTTTGGCGATTTAATAAATATTTTCCTGAAAATTTACCTTTTTTACATGTGCAAAACACGTGCAAATATTTTCTTGGGAAGTTCAAAATCAAAATTATTTTGTGCAAACTCATTATTTATTATTAGATATTATTTTTGAATTTTTTGGATTTTCTGATAATTATTTGACCTATTTGCAAATATTACAAAAAAGAAGGACTTTTGTGCAAAATTACCACTTGGAGTAAAAACTCCAGATTTTCGGATTTCTGGGCTGGGCATGATGCTTACTCAACTAGGAGGTAAAAATTTTACTTTTTGTTTTAATAAATTTGGTTTATTTTGCAAATTTTGATAAAGAATGGTCTTTTTGCATATTTGTCACTTAGAGGGGCAAAAATGCAATCTTGTTTTTTCTGGGTTTTCAAACAGTGCCGGCTGGTACAAGAGGGGCTATTTTTTATTTTTAAAACTCACTTAAGTTGGTTTTATTCAATTTCCAAGTATAAGGATTTATATATGTAAAGGTATATTTAAAAGGGATATTTAGCAAATCTATTCAGAAACCCTAGATACAACAAATCCCGGCCTATATAGGGTGAGGTGTAGCCGTCTCTTTGCTACACAACACAAAATAATTTCTTATTATTATTTTGTTGGAGTTTTAAAGCGAGGATCTTGGTTTTCTCGCGAAAGAAGAGATTTTTTTTTATTCTTTATTATCTTCGGTTAATTCTTCAATAAGGTGAGTGACTTATGTTTGTTCTCTTATTAATCTAAGCATGTTGTATGTGTTGATCTATCTATTAGTAAGCATGTTAAATGTTGATGTGAAGATATAATGAATTTCGATGAGTAGATGAATTATAAGTTGAATCTTTTCTTGAAATTATACTATTGATGACCAAAACCCTAATTTGATGACTTGTGATTGTTAAAGAACCTAATAGAGATAATGAGTAGGACATTTTTCAATCATTTTGTTGCTGATTTGAATGTATATAATTGGTTGTGTGATGTTATTCCATGAAAATAAACAAGTTTGAACAATGATGGGATCTGTTACTGTTAATGTGTATATACACACAATGTTGATGCATCAAACTTGCTGAATAGTCATTTTAATTGCTTATAATCGTGGGTAAATTGATGTAGAAGATTAAGGTATGTATACAACAAGTTATTAAACTAAAAGAAACAAGTTTTGAAGTGAAAGAAGAGTTATTGTATTTCGGGTCTGTATTGTTCATGTTTTGATGGATTTCGACAAATTTGAAGACTGAGATGCTGGAAATATTTGTGTATGAAATTGAAAATCACACGTAGTGAACTTTGAGAGGAAATCAAGTCTCAAAGATGAACTCTTCATCTTTTTCATGTGTAGGTTGGGTTTCTTTTTCAAAATTAATACTTTGAATAAAAGCTCTTGTGAGGTTAATTTTTGGTTGAAGCATGAATTAGCAACTGGGTAAAGTATGTGTATTATATTATTGATATATATGTATATATACACTGCTTTCAGCACGAAGAGGAATCTTAGACTCAATATAGGGTATGCTGAGTAGCAGGTTACTGTTCATACCTATAGGGGTATACATACATATATATAGTTAATCATATTAGAGTAAGTTCACTGATGCTTTCAAAAGTCCTATTTTGCTTTGTCAAACCCCCCCCCCCCCCCCCCCCCTCCAAAGAAAGGTGTCCTATGTCTTTAATTTATTAGTAAGTGTTTGGGTTTTGTTGAGTATCAGTTTCTCCTTTTTTTTTAACAGCAGATGGTTGCTGCACTGCAGTGCATGTGCACGCATGAATATCTTTGCCTAAATAGTAGTCATAAATATAGTGTTTGGTAGTTCTTTGTGTATGCATAGAAGGAAATCTCATATAACCTGCACCTCAACAAAAGTGCTCCTTTTTCTACACCTGCATATGCTTTCAATACAATAAGGTTCATCTCCTATAACCTGCATATAGATCATCTTTTATATAACCTGCATTTGCTTAATTTCAACAAAAGGGCATCTTTTACATAATCTGCATATGTTTCACTTAAAATCAGTATAAGTGTCACACCCCGCTTTCCAAAAAGAAAATACGGAATATGGATACGTAACAAAAGCCCAGAGAATAATTTTTATCTCCATAAGATGTTCAGAATCTTTACAACATCTCATAGAAATAATCAGAGTAGAAAGCCAGAAAAGTCAATCAAATATGCATAATCGAATCAAATATACCAACAGAAATACTTGAAACCAAAAATATTATAATCTCAAATAATCCAGATCTGAATAAGTCAAAATCCTGGGTCACATTGCCCAAATACAAAATAAATCCAAGTACAAGATACAATTGTTCAAAACAAGCAACAAGAAATAATAAAAGCAAAATCCAGCACTAATAATTCATTTCACCAATACCATCTGGTACATATTCTCCAAAATATGCAATTTAACAATTGCAGGGATAGGAAAAGAAAAACAAATTCCCGTCAATACAAGTTACGGGCCGCTTGTAGTGCAGGATACAAGTACGTGGGGAAAATAACAATATAGAATAACAGCAGGAACAAACAAGCATGGTATAAGTGTGTCAACATAAATGTAATATCTAACATGAATTAGGCAAACAGAATCAAGTAGCATGGTATACTAATAGGTATAGGTAACATTTATAAAGTGTCAAGTAAACAGGCAAATAGGGAAACATGTAACAAGTATACAGGTAAACAGGTGATCAGGTACAATACAGGTAATCAGGTATATAGGTAAATAGGTATGCAGGTAACAAGTAACAGGTACAAGTACAAGTATCATGTAGCAGGTATCAGGTTATGTCAAGTATTATATTATTACTATCTAGGTAGCACTTCATGCGCCCCAGCTTTTATCACATAGTTGCTACATTCAAACAGTTTCGTTTAGATTACGTAGTGGAGTCCATAGGGCCGTGTACTCAGGGATCAGGATAACAGGAACAATTTCATGAATAAACAGGTACACGAATCATCCGATTCATGCAGCAACAGGTAACAGGTGCATGAACCAACAGGTCCATGCAGCAACAGGTAACACGTACATGAACCAACAGGTCCATGCAGCAACAGGTTACAGGTACATGAACCGAACAGGTCCATGCAGCAACAAGTAACAGGTACATGAACCAACAGGTCCATGCAACAACAGGTTCATGTATCAACATGAAACAAAATGGGAAACACGAGCCCCCTTCTACTTACACATTTCTGTATTTTACACTACTAGATCTTTCCCTTAACCCCGGCTTGATTATTTTGTTATTATTAATCAAACAGGCATGTACGTGTCACAAACGGAGAAATAATAGCATGATA
The DNA here is from genome assembly GCA_017893485.1 of Hemerocallis citrina. Lineage (NCBI taxonomy): Eukaryota > Viridiplantae > Streptophyta > Magnoliopsida > Asparagales > Asphodelaceae > Hemerocallis > Hemerocallis citrina. The sequence continues at coordinate 65,281,441 of CM030368.1, read as the reverse complement.
TGAACAAGTAACAAGTTCAAGTTGCAAGATAAACATGTACAGGTGCAAGATAACACTTAAAACGATAAAACAACGAAATTTCTAGTTCAGAACAGCAAGACAGTACTGCAAAATTGAGATTCCCGTTGCTACAAAAATACAAATCTGGATCCGTCAAGGAATCTAGAAAATAGACTCCCTTCCGAATCCAGCAAACATATATAAGTCATATAGTATTTCACAAAATCAATTCTCAAAACATGTTTGAATCCAGAAAACATATTCAGTCAGAAATCAGTAGTTTGTATTCAAAGTCAGGAAAATAGCATGAAAACTCCTTAATTAAATCCACGAAAAATCTGGGGTATTCCCCTATATGTAGTAACAGAAATCAAGTTTCACAATTTTCCAACAAGAATAAAGCAGTCAAGTAAAATCAGAAAATAATAAGACACGAAAGTTTTGTAAATCTGAAATCACAAACGCTGCAGTACGAAAACAACAATATCTCACAAACCATAAATCGAAATCTAAATCTGCCAATAGGGTAATAAAATAGATACAGTAGGCTAACTTTCATTTTCAGAAATATTTTAGAAACAGCAAGTAGAATTCGAACGAAAATCAAGTTCTTTACTGAACAATAGTAAAAATCTACTAGAATAGTAGTTGTTCGATAGCATAGAACGGTTCGTAAAACTAATCAAATAAATCCATAAAAATCTTGGGTTAATCCCAATCAAGTCTAGAAGTACTGAGCAAAATTTCATATCAAAGTAATGATCTTAATACCTGAATAAAAATAGGTCGCTCTTCAGAATTTACAGAAAACAAAATCTGGAAATCTTTCGACACCACTGTAGTAAAATAGATATAACTCGCAACTCGTAAAACGAAACTGAGATCCGTCAAAAGGGTTAGAAAATAGACAAAATTCTCTACAGTTCATGTTCACAAAATATTTTCAAATACTGACCTTAATAGGGTCTAAAATACTAATCAAAACTGAAAAGTCATCAAAACTGAAAATATCACATATGCACAAAATCCACTAGTTCATATAGAACACATCCACAATACATCCAAACATGATATAGAGTATACTAGATGTCCAAGCAACCTGATATATGGTATTTCATATATCCACAACGAGTCTATCACGAATAACGCGAACGAGCACAAGATATCATATGAATAACAGGCATATATGCAACAAGAAGTGGTCAATCCTAAGTTATATCATGTCATGTATGTCGTGAGGTAACTATGGTCAAATCATCAATATAGAGACAATATCAACAAGGGATTCACACACAAGTTGTCTCTAGAACCCAACTACACTATAAGCAGTATTGAGTATTTGTATTTGCAAAGGAATTTAATACAAGTTACTTGCCTGAGAGACGACGATGTAAATGATGCAAAGCAAGAATAACGGGAACGGATTCCCGGGACACGAAATCAACGAACGGATCGAATCACAAACCAATCACGAACACACGATCACAATCGCAATCACAAACACAAAGCACGGATCTCGATGATCAAGAGGATGATCAAGATCAGATCAAACGGACGACTGAGATCAAGACTGATGATGAAGATGATCAAGATCGATCGACCATCGGATGGCCAGATTAAGAGATCATTATGATTAAGATCGGACGGCTCACAATCAACATGATCAAACCCAATACAAACAGCAAACAATCCATGGCTAGGCTCTGGCTTCGTGGCTGCATAGCTCCGACGGCAGGTGGCGGCCAGGGGACACGGCGGCGACAGGATGACGGCCGCCGGTGGCTGCAGTGTCGAGAGGAAGAGCACGCACAGGGGGACAGTGCACAGTGGCGAGCGAGGAAGGAGACGAAGGGGTGCAAGGTGGCGAGGGAGAACGGAACTGGCGACGGGATAGGAGGAGAGGGCGAAGGAGCACAGGGAGGTGGATGGTGCTAGGGCGGCCAGGGGGGTCGCCGAGCAGGAAGGTAAGGCTTGAAGGATCAGGAGAGAAACGGGAGAGAGGAAGACGAAGCAGAGGGATGGGTTAGAAGAGGCGGCTGAAGTAGATTAGAAGATGAACAGGTGGGTAAACAGGGTGGGGTAATATAGGATGGTTTTAGGGTTTAGGGGAGGAGAGAACGGGTAGGGTTATTAGGGTAATGGGTTTGGGAAAGTTTAACAAACGGGTTATAGGGTTAAGGGTATAAATAGGTAGGTAATTGGGTTTGGGGTTTAGTTGGGTTTTAAAATCCAATAGGAGATAATAGGATTTTATTGAAATACTAATAATAATAAAAACAATAACAATAACAATAATAATAATAACAGTATTAAAAATAACAGTAATAATAATAATACTAAGAACAATAATAATATTAAGAAAAAAAATGATAAAAATAATAATAGTTCTAATAATAACTGTAGTAGTAATAATAACAGAAATCAAAGTAATAATAACAAAAATAAGATGTGTATTACAATATAAGATTCATAGAAAATAGTTACAATAAAATTATTGATCGAAAATAAATTTTGATAGGAGATCTAACAATACAATTTGACAAAAGAATTTGAAAACTGAAAAAAAAAAATATTTGTACAAATTTTAAATACAGAAAATACACGAAAATTACGTTTTTGGGAAAATAGGGGTTGCAAATCCTACCCACCTTACAACAAAATTTTGTCCTCGAAATTTGCTTAGGCGGTACAGAGGACAAGGCAAAACAAACTTAGGGAAGGGTAACAAAACAGAGGGTTAAAGGGGAAAGAAGGAAAGCAATGGCTACACCAGAAATAAGAAAGAAGTGGATACCAATGAGGTCAAAGGAATGCAAGAAAAGAAGCAAATGGTATCAAAAGGAGAGAAACAACACAAGATAACAAAGCAAGATAGGAAGTAAACAGAACTGGAATCAAAGAGAGAATGAACAGGGAAGAATTGAATCAAACAATGAATGGGTGCAAGATGGCAAAATGGAATGCAAGAAGGAAGCAACAGGTATCAAAGATGAAGAAGAAACAACACAAGACTTGCAAAATAACAAATCAAAGAGATGAAGAAATAGATAGAACTAGAATCGAAGAAATGATGGACAAGGAAGAGATGAACCAAGCAATAAGTCAACAGATGAAAACGAATGCAAGTGAAAGAGAAGCAAACAATGCAGGAAAGGTGTCACGCCCCGCTTCCCAAAAAGAATACAAAATACGGATACGAGACAAAAGCCCAGCGAATGATTTTCATCATCCATAAGCTGTTCAGGAATCTTTACAATATTTCACAAGATAATTAGAGTCGGAAGCAAAAGATACAACCAGGTATGCATAATTGAAACAAGATACCAACAGAAATTACTTGAAACCAATTATAATAATCTCAAATAACCAAATTCTGAATAAGTCAAATATTCTGGGTCACATCGCCCAAATACAAGATAAATATCCAAGTAATCAAGTACATCTTATTCAAGTTCAAGCAACAATAATAATAAAAATCATAAAGCAGAAAATCCAGCATTAATACATCATCTCGCCAATACCATCTGGCAGCCAACCATCCTGATCTGCAATTAGTAAATTTGCAGGAGAAGAAAGAAGAAAAAAATAAGTACCCGTCAATTGCAAGTTACGGGCCACTTATAACGTAGGATACAAGTACATGGGATAGGTAAATCTAAGAAACAAACCTAGCATGGTATGATCATGAATACAAGATATATATCATAGCATGGCAAGATGAGCAAATATAATAGCATGTGTCGATTGTCAAGTAAACAAGTGTCATGCATCAAGTAACCAGTATCAAGAATCATGCAATCATGTAGCATGTATCAAGTATCAAATCTCATGTATCATGTAGTCAAGTGTCAAGTGGGCATGTATCATGTTCAAGTGTCATGTATCAAGTCTTGTATTTATTACTATCTAGGTAGCACTTCATGCGCCCCATATTATAACACATGGTTGCTACAACAAACAGTTTCGCTTTACATTTCATAGAGGACCATACAGGGCAGTGTACTCAGGGACATGCTCCAAGTCTTATGTAATCATGTATCATGTAAACAAGCTCCAAACCCATACAAGCTCCAGCGTCATGTGTGTACGTGTCATATATACCGTGTCAAGCTCCATATGTAAACAAGCTCCAATAACCACTAGGTTCTTCCGAGTACACGTTTCTGCACTATCCACTACTAGATCTTTCCCTTAACCCCGGCTTGGTTGTTTTATTATTAATATCAAACAAGCATGTAGGTATCCAAAATATATCAAGTATATCATTTCATGATCATGTAATGAGTTCAAGTTGCAAGATAAATATGTACGAGTGCAAGATATCTCATAAAAGAATGAAAATGAAAAACTCTCAAGTTCAGGACAGCAAGACCATACTGCAGTAAAACAGTGATTTCCAGTGTTACAAACATGCAAATCTGGATCCGTCGAAGGATCTGGAAAACCTACTTCCACACGAATCCAGAGAATATAAATAAGTCATATATTAATTCACAAAAACATAGCTCAAAACTGATTTGAATATAGAAAATAGGTTCAGCCAGAAATCAGAAAAACGAATTCAAGAACAGGAAAACAGCATGAAAACTCAGTAAATAAATCCACGAAAAAACTGGGGAGTTCCCCTATATGTCCAGTATCTAAATATAAAATTTCATAATTTTCCAGTGAAATTAGATCAGTCATCAAAAATAAGAAAACATCAAGAAACCATAGTTTGGCAAATCTGGAATTCCCAACACTGCTGTACGAAAACTATGATATCTCGCAACCAATGAAACGAAATCCAATTCCGCCAAAGGAATATGAAAATAGATAAAATATACTAACTTTCATATTTCACAAATATTTTTCATACAGTAAAAGAAAACAGGGTGAAAATATGATTCTTTACAAAACAGCGAGTAAAATACATTAAGTCTAGTGTTCATTAACGAGCATGAAACAACATCTAAAACTCATCAATAAAATTAGGGATGGCAAGTGGGCCAGGTCAACCGGCGACCTGCCCGTAACCTGCCCGTTGAACCCGGCCCGTGAAAGTGTTTGGCGGGTTCGGGTCGAACCCGTAAACAGTAACAGGCCGACCCGGATCGCGTAAATAACGAATCGAACCCGAATAACCCGGCCCGCGAACCCGTTACTATTCACCCAACCCGCACGCCAACCCGCGGGTCAACCCGCGAGTTATGAACCGTTGGACCCGTCACGGGTCGACTGTTGACCCGTGGGTCAAACGAGCCATTGCGGGGGGGGGGGGGGGGGGGGGGCACTGTCCAACAGAGAGCAAAAACGGCTATTATAGCCGTTTTGCTTGGGTTTTTGGGTTTTTTTTTTGGTTTTTCTTTTTTTTGAGCCTATAAATACCCCCCGAAATCCCATCAAAAAATCACACCTTACTCTCTTACTCTCTCTACTATTATTACTAATTTCTAAACAATTTGTGAACAATTCAAGTATTGAATAAGTAAGTGTTCAAGGCATATACACGATCAATTTCCGATCGTATTGAAATCAAAATTCAACAACGTCTTCAACTCTTCAACTCTCGTCCAACACCAAGTGATCAAGTTGTCAACTCTCCTTCAAGGTTTCCTCAACTCTTCAATTCCGGAATTGCTTATTTCTACTTCTACTTCTATTTTTATTTTCACGGATTTTTTTATATACGCGTATCCACGGTGAACGGTATCAAAATTTCATACCTCTCTTAGTTATAATTATTGTTGGTTTTTTTATCTTCTCTATCTCAACCCTCTTGTTTTCTAGATTTTTTTTATAATTCATCGTTCCTACATTGTGTAGTTTTTTTTAGATACATTACTACATTATGTCTAGATGCGGTAGCGGTCGTAGCCAAAGTGGTCAAGATTCCTCCTCTTTTTCCGGTAGGCCACCAATTGTCCCAATTAGTGAGCCCGCCCAAGAGTACCATGATCCTCCTACCCAACAATGGGGTACACACGATGAGGTTGTACGTGACATACAATTAGAAGAAGAAGAACAATAACAACCAACCGAAACCACACAACCCCGTAGTAGTAGGAAAAGTAAAGGAGAAAGTAGTGATTGGCATAAGTTTTACGATTATATCCCGGACGAACAAACTCTGGGTATAGGTTTGAAAGTTTGTAAAACATATTCTAAGGCATACAAATTCAAGAGAGGTGATAGCACCGGTACAATTAGTAGACACATCGCTAAGAGCATCCACAGTGGTGTTTCTCATTTGCCAAAAAATGGCTGCTACAGTAATAGCAAATAGAAGCGATCGCTGCAGTGGTCGTGTGCTATACTGTTTGGCAAAAATTGAGAGACGGTATATGATATACCGTCTGTCGTTTTGAAATTAAATTTAAAAAAATAATTACTTATTAACTATTAATTAAATAATATAATAATAACTAAATCTAATTAAATAAATAACTAAACCTAGTTAACTACCTAACCCATCTAATTAACTACCTAAACCGCTGACTATTTGACCATTTTTTCACAAACGGGGAAACATTCCCCGTCTGTCCATTTCCATTTTTTAATTTTTTTTTTTTTTTTTGGCCAATCATGGCCGTTCATGCCAAAAATAAATAAATAAATAAATAAATAAAGGTGACAGACGGGATATGATATCCCGTCTGACCCTTTTTAAACAAAAAAAATAATAAAATATACCAGACGGTATATCATAACCCGTCTGTTCATAAAAAAATACATTAAAATTTCACAGACGGGGAATCATTCCCCGTCCTTTATAATTTGAGAATTCTCATTTCGTTTCTCAAATTTGAGAAACAGATTTGATCCGTTTGCTAAAAAATGGCAATATGAGAAACCACTGCAGGGCTTCGTTTGCTAAAAAATGGCAAATTGAGAATTATAGAAAACCATTGTGGATGCTCTAATAATCATAAAGAACTTCTTGCTGACCTACCCGGCCAACAAAAAATCAATCCTAGGACCGGTCTAGTTGATATCCACCCTTATGATCCCGACCTTGTTCATCGGGAAATGACCCGATTAGTAATAAAGGAAGAGTTACCATTTTTCTATCCCGAGAGAGGGACTTGGAAAATTTTAATCAAACGGCCTTAAACCCTCATTTTAGAAGAATTCCGAGAAATACTTGCAAATTGGATTGTTTTAAAGTGTACAATAAAAATAAAGGACGCTTTGATTGCAATTTTATGGATTTTAACTTGTAGAGTTAGTTTAACTTCGAATTGTTGGACGGGTGTCAACAATATTCCAACGATGGGAATAAACTGTTATTGGATCGACAATGATTAGATTCTTCAAAAAAGAATCTTATCACTTGCGGCGTTGCTGCATCCCCATAGTGGCGCTGAAATAGCAAACCATATTTTAGAAATTTGTGATGTTTTTCATATTTGCGATAAAATTATGTGTATTAGTTTTGATAATGTATCTAACAATAATGCAGCAATTACTACTTTAAAATCTGCATTAAACCCTCCATCTAACAATATTTTTCATATTAGATGTGCATATCATATTATAAATTTATGTGTTCAAGATGCATTAAAAATAGCCGATCCATATATACTTAAAATTAGAAATTATGTACATTTCATTGCATTAAGTCCCAGCGTATTTCAAGAATGGAAAAATTGGTGTAGGATTTCAAATGTACCTTTTAGAAGATTTCCAAAGGATGTTAAACACCGATGGAACTCTACTTTTGATTTACTACATATTGTTACCGAATATAAAGCAGTTGTAAATGATTTTTGTATCGCAAAAAATATGCAAAATTTTGAAATGACTCCCACCGATGGGTTATGCCGAATCTTTGTTGAAAATTTTAGAACCTTTTAAAACCGCAACTTTAAAATTTTCAAAAACATATGAATCTACTTCTAGTAGCATTTTTATTTCATTAGTTAGCATGATGCAAACATTTAACGAAATGTTAAATGATACTTATGTTGGTGATATTGTAAAACCTGCATACAAAAAAATTTTGAAGTATTATTTTCCTCCTCCTATGTTGATTTGTGTTGCTACCATTATGGATCCTCGTATCAAATTAGAAGGTACGAAGAGTTTGATTGAAATATTTTTTGCATTACTTGGGAAAAAATGCAGAAATAGTAATTGATTGCGCTACTTTTTTAGTTCAATTTGAATCTACATTAAATAACTAGTATGATTATTATGATAGTCGTTTTGCTTCTAGTAGTACAACATCTGTAGTTAGTTGTTCTTCTGCTACTTCTAAATGTAAGGGTAAGAGTAAATTTGATGATAGAACATTTAATTTACTTGCACAAATTCAATCAAAAAACCTAGGACTAATCAACCAAATGAATTAAATTGGTATAACCAACAAGATTCTGAGTCTTCTTCTTCTCCACTACATATTTTACAATGGTGGAAAGACCATGAACACACTTTTAGTATTCTGTCAATTATGGCTAAAGATTTACTAACTCCTCCTTTCTCTACAGTTGCTTCTGAAAGTGCATTTTCTTCAAGTGGCAGAGTTCTAACTGATTACAGGAATTGCTTAAAGCCCGACACGTTAGAGATGTTCGTTTGTACAGAAGATTGGCTGAAGGCTGAAGATAGGACACAAGGGAAAGCATTATCAACGTCCACAAGTGGGAGCAACTCGCCGGAACAACAACAACAACAATAGCTTTGCTAGTAATATCAACTCGCCCGACATGTTAGAAATTGTATTATATCTTTGCTTGTTATTTCAAATTAGAAAAATTGAAGTAAATTAAAATTGTATATAAGAAAATGTGTTAGTATATAAAACATATTTGTGAATTGAATTCTTCATTTCATTAGAAATTGTGAAACTTGTATAACTTAAATTCATATGAATAATATTTCAATTTTTTTGCCAATTTCACTCTTTCAATCTTATTATTATTATTACTATTTTTAATGTTTATTATTATTATTATTATTATTATTATTATTATTATTATTATTATTATTATTATTATTATAAGTTAAAAAATAAAAAATAAAAACCTATCTATCTAAACGGGCCAACCCGCAGGTCGACCCGACCCGACCCGGGTTGGACTCGTAAGGGTTCACGGGTTGGAAGGGTTGCCTTTTCCAATTTTTGACCCGGCCCGGCCCGGCCCGTTTAAGGCACCAACCCAGCCCGAACCTGCCCAAGTCAATGTCCAACCCGGGCGGGACCTGCCCGTTCGACCCAAATGCCAACCCTAAATAAAATTTACCAAAATTCTGGGTAATCCCTAACTAGATAAAGAAATACTGACCAAAGTTTTGGATCAAGATAATATGTGTAGCATCAGTAACAAAATCATTTAGTCATCAAAATCACCGAAAAACAAAATCTGGAAAAGATCGACACCTCTGTAGTAAAACAATCATAACTCACTCGTGCAAAAACGAAATCAAGCAAAGTCAAAGGGGTTTGAAAATAGACAAAATTCTCTAAAACTCATGTTTTATAACAAAATTAAGATACTGACTTGAAGACAGTCCAAAACAGCAAACAAAACAGATCAGCGACAAAATACAGATTTTTCTCTTAGAAACAAAATCAACATAGATTCAAGAAAATTGATCCAAACACACCCAAACATGAAATCGAGTCTACCAAGTACCTAAACATCATGAATTAGGGTATCAAGAATGTCCACACCAATTACATCACATGGATCTCAACCAAATCACAAATTCTCACAAAAATCTCACATTCATGATCGAAATCAAGAACGGGTAAAACCTAAGTTAGTTCATGTCCATATTGTGTCATGAGTCATCTATGGTCAAATTTTCACAATAGAGACAAAATCCATCAAACATAACACGACCAAGAGTCGTCTCTAGACCCAACTACACTGTAGGTGGTATTTTTTGACTTGTATCAAATAAATAAATTGGAGTACAAGTTACTTGCCTTAACCGAAGATGAAGAACAATGAAAACCAAGAGTAATGAGCAAAACCCACGAACGAAAATCCACGAATCAACGAATCCAAGCAACGAACCCACGAACAACTCGCACGATCCCACGTGCAAGCTTCTCAAAGCAAGAGAAAGAGAGAGATAGACCAAGAGAGAGGAGGGTGACTTGCAGCCTGGGTTGCAGTCTGGGTGCAGCCAACGGCGTCGGAGGGAAACAGGGAGAGAGATGAGGGATGGGTGGTGATCGGGTGGTGTAGGTGGGGTTGCGGCCAAGTGGGTTGGCGTCGGGATTGGGGTAGGGTGCAGGTCGGGAGGAATGGGTGCGGGTGTTGGGCGCTGGTGTCGGGGTTGGGGTAAGGTGCAGGTTGGGAGGAGGGTGAGAGGGGGGGTAGCCGGGGTGTAGGTAGTATTAGGGTTAGGGCTTGAGGTGAGGGTTTATATAGAGGAGTTATTAAGGTCTAGTAGTGGGTATGGTTAATGGGTTTAAAATGGATCCAATAGGAGTAGTAATAGGATTTAGTCTAATGGGTTTTGATTAGGATCAAGTGTATAGGCTTTCAAATAGGATTGTGGGTTTAATTGGCTTTGGTACAAAATTAAGGATCAAAACAATGGGATAGAAATATGATGAACCACTAAATCCACCATGAGCACTCAAAGATACAAATAAAGAGAACTAGGTACAAAATGAAGAGCGAAAAAATAACAACCATGAACAAGAACAAATAAATGAACGGAAAAATTAAATCACCAAAAGATCACGATTGAGCCAAAAATGCATATATATTGAAACAACTCCAATATATGGTTCAGAATGAATAGAAAAGAGATACAAAGAGACAAAATATACCAAAACGAAAAATACACTCAAAAATACCCAAAATGAAAAATGGGGGTTACAGAAGGAGAAATAACAAAAGAATCCTGGGACTTGTGGGTTATGGGCCCACAACGCTTCCGCTGTGCCACTCTGATCAGAAAGATTCTGCATGCACATCTAGGAGTAAAAGACGACACTTTATCTCCTGGTGATGATCCAAGCTGCTTGTAGTACCCCGTATTTTTGAATATTGTTTTTAAGATTTATAAATGAATTAAAATAATTTTTGGAGATTTAATAAATATTTTTCTGAAGATTTACCGTTTTTACACATACAAATGTTTTCTTGAAAAGTTCAAAGTCAAAAATTATTTTGAGGAAAGTCATTTTTTATTATTTGAGATTATTTGTGATTTTTCTATATTTTTCTGATAATTATTAGACCTATTTGCAAATATTACAAAAAGAATAACTTTTGTGTAAAATTACCAATTGGAGTGAAAACTCCAGATTTTCGGATTTTTGGGCTGGGTATAATGCCTAGTCATCTCAGGGTTAAAAATTTTACCTTTTTTTATGAATTTGATTTATTTTACAAGTTTCGATAAAAGCGGATATTTTTGCAAAATTGTCATTTTGAGGGGTAAAAGTGCAAATTCGTTTTCTAGACCTTTTAAATAATGCCGGCTGACTTTATGATGGTTGTTTTTGTTTTTAAATCTCAAATATATTTGTTTTATCACGTTCCAAGTACATGGATTTATATATGTAAAGATGTGTTTTAAAAGAAGTATTTTTGCAAATGTGTTCAAAACCCTAAAACCTTAGATCCTGGCCTATTTAAAGGTGGAGTGCAACCGTCTTTTGCTACACAACACAAGGGATTTCATTATTTTATTTTTTTGGAGCTTTAAAGCAAAAGATCTTGGATTTCTTGTGAAGGAGGGTTTTTTCGTATTGCTTTATTATCTTCGTTTGATCTCTTCAACAAGGTGAGTGACATGTTTTGTTTTGTTTTGTTTTATGTATGTTGTATGTGATGATCTATCTATTAGAAAGCATGCTAGGAGTTTGTATGATGATATATGCAGTTTTGATGAGTAGATGAATTAAAAGTGAATCCTTTCATGAAACTATATTATTGATAATTGAAACCCTAATTTGTTGACTTGAGATTGTTAAAGAACTAAATAGAAATCATGAGTAGGTTGTTTTTCTTCACATATTTGTTGTTTTGACTTGTTGAGAAGTGTGGTATGAAGGTATTGCATAAAGTGGATAAAAAGATTACCTTTACTTGGGTATAAATGCATAACTCTACTTGGGGGTTTTTCGTTGAGTAGAAACTTGATTAGTGATTGTTATGATGCTTATATGCATGGATAATTTATTATGGATGATTGTGGATGAATTCAATGGCTATTGGATCTAAGAATTAAGTCTTGGAGTTTTGAGAAAAAAGGGTTTAGATTTGGATCTATGCATTATGATCAATTTGAGGATTTCGTGATTTTGTGAAGTTTTGAGAAGTTTTCAATTGGATATGATTGGTTTTAGTACTGAGATTAAATCTAAATATTTCACTATTTCTAATTGATGAGTTTTGAAGTTTTGTTGGCTCACAAACATGTGTACATATATCTTATTTCGTTGTTTTCGAAGAAATTGTGTTTTTGTGTGTTTTGATTGAGTTTTGATTGGATTTCAATTATTTTGGTTCTGAGATAGTTTTAAACTATTTACTACTCTTATTGATGGATTTTTGAAGTCTAAACTGGTGTTAAAATTCGTATTCGAATATATATGTATATAAGATGTTGAAAGATTTTTGGGTAAAACTCCTATTTCGAGATCTTGATATGTTTTGTAGTATTTTAATAACTCCTATATGTTATACAAGTTACAATTAATTATCTCAGGAAATTAGTTCTTCAAATTTGTGATTTTTACAAAGTGGAATCGTGAATCGGTTAAAACATGCACAATCTTTAAACTGCAGTCTGGAGGTCTGACAGTCGACCGACTAATGTCGACAGTCAACTGTCGGGGTCCTGGCTGAAGTATTTTCTTGAGTCTCGAATTTTCCTATGGGACAGTCGACTGACTACCTTATACAGTCGACTGTCTCTGCTCTGAATTAATGTTTTCTTTATGTGTTGGATTTTCCTGTGGGACAGTCGACTGTCCAGATTACACAGTCGACTGCTACTGCTCTGACTGATGTTTTCTTGAGTTTTCTGATGCTTCTTTTGAACGATTGTTCTTTCAATATTATATTGTTTTAAAAGATGTTTTGCAATGTTTACAAAGAATTATATGTTATTTACGATGGAGTTTTAAATGTATTCTTTTGAACCTTATTTGAGTTATACGTGCTTTCAAAGGAATTGATGTTTTGTGATATTCTACAACTTAAAAATATGGCTTTCAGTTATTTAATAAATCTAATGTTTATTTGGATTCTGGAATTTTATATAAGATTTGGATTTGTGTTGATTTAAGAGGTTTCTTTGTATAATCATTTTGACGATGGATTTGTGAGTTTTATTGAAAGTTTTGGTCTTGATGGATGAGTTGTGATTTCTCTAGGAGTTGAGTGGGAGTCTTGTGAACCGGCAGACGAGATTTGTGGATTTATACCTGCAGGGTCTGGGGTTTGTTTTGTGGAATTAAGTCCAGAAGGATACACTAACTCTAGAGATGAGGAGATTTGTGTTTTAATAATAACCAACCTAAGGACAGACACTAGTGGAGATATGATGGAACTTGAAAAACGTAAGTATATGATCTGTTCTGTTAGTCCAACGGATGCGTTCCAGGACTGTTTGTTGTTCTGTCTCGAGAGGACATTTGTATGTTCGCGTATCGAGGGTCTGCAGGCCTATTCACGGAGCATGCAGGGTGCATTCGCGTGTCGAGGGTCGGCAGGCTTATTCACGAAATGTACTTGGTGTATCTGCACGTTGAAGGCCTTGCAAGCCTATTCGTGGGGTACACGGTTAGGAGGTGATTCTCTGGTTTTTGAGCTATTCTTACATGATGCTTGCGCGTCGAGGGCTGTGGTGCCTATTCGCGGAGTATTCTGGATCTTGTTTTCCATCACCGTAGTAGGATTAGTTGCATAACGAGGGATCTAACCCTATAAAGTGGAGATCGTTAAGGGCTTGCACCGGACCTATGTAGTATGGAATGCATAGAATCCGACAAGTATGCATTAGAGAGTCAGCATGTAGCTATTGTGTTTTCTTGATTTGGTTTAATGCTTGTGTTTTCCCATTTTTCCTACACTTGACACTTAGGCTAGATTCACTTGATATTTTCATGTATTACTTAATACTATCTTATATTCCTTGATGTTTTCATGTTTTCTTTATTGTTATTTCTTATTTTATTTATTCATGCTATTAATATATGTTGCTTATGACTCTATGCCTTATGATTTATTTATGATGGTTTATTTTATGTCACTCACACCGTTACGGCTGACCCCTATAGTTTTGGGGGTTAAGGTTATCTCTAGCCTCATGTTTTACAGGTAGGTGCTTATAGCTTGGGATTTGGATGCTTGTGCTAGAATGTTAAAAGAGCTTATGTAAATTGTAAAAGAATGTGTTGTAAAGAAAAGATTGTAATTCAAGGTGTTTTGTATTCCGCTGTATTTTGTAAACAAGTGATGTAATAAAAGTTTGAAATAAAAATTATCTGTGTTTTTAGCTATGTTCACTACTACAATTGAAGTTGATGCTGGGAATTATGCCACGTATTTCTGAGATATCATATTGGAAATTCGGGGTGCTACACCACTGGCAAATCGTAGTAGATCCAGCAATGCCGACTGACGGACCAAGTAGAAAATAGAAAAAGAATGGATGACACCAGAATCAAGGAATATGGGTACGAAAAGAAATGAATTCATACCCAAGAAGAAATCAACAAATGGGGACAACTGAAAAAGGCGGAAGAATCAAAGAATCAAGGGATCAAGGATTGAATAAGAAGGGATAAAAAAAGAATGGAACAAGACTACTATCCAGATTAATGTTGATAATAATTAATTTATGCCTGCATGGTTGGTGAAATGTTGAGCCGGTCCCAGTTCGAGCCAAACTTGTCTAATATATTAGGCAACTAATACATTAGCCAAACCTGGTGCTCTGTTACCACTAAAAACTTTGTCACGCCCCGCTTCCCAAAAAGGAAATACGGAATACGGACCCGTGACAAAAGCCCAGCGAATAATTTTCATCTTCCATAAGCTGTTCAAAATCTTTATAACATCTCACAGAAATAATCAGAGTCGGAAGCCAGAAAAGTCAACCAAGTATGCATAATCGAATCAAATATACCAACAGAAATACCTGAAACCAGAATATTATAATCTCAAATAATCCAGATCTGAATAAGTCAAAATCCTCGGTCACATTGACCAAATACAAAATAAATCCAAGTACAATATACAATTGTTCAAAACAAGAAACAAGAAATAATAATAGCAAAATCCAGCACTAATACTTCATATCACCAATACCATCTGGTACCTGTTCTTTAAAATCTGCAATTTAACAATTGCAGGGACAAGAAAAAGAAAAATAAACTCCAGTCAATGCAAGTTACGGGTCGCTTGTAGTGCAGGATACAAGTACGTGGGGAAAATAACAAATATAGAATAACAGCAGGAACAAACAAGCATGGTATAAGCGTGTCAACAAATATGTAATATCTAACATGAATTAGGCAAACAGAATCAAGTAGTATGGTATACTAACAGGTACAGGTAACATGTATAAAGTGTCAAGTAAACAGGGAAACATGTAACATGTATACAAGTAACAGGTATACAGGTAAACAGGTGATCAGGTACAGTACAGGTAAACATGTAATCAGGTATACAGGTAAACAGGTATGCAGGTAACAGGTAACAGGTACAAGTACAAGCATCATGTAGCAAGTATCAGGTTATGTCAAGCATTGTATTATTACTATCTAGGTAGCACTTCATATGCCCCAGCTTTTATCACATGGTTGCTACATTCAAACAGTTTCGTTTAGATTACGTAGTGGAGCCCATAAGGCCATGTACTCAGGGATCAGGATAACAAGAACAGGTTCATAAATCAAATAGGTACATGAATCATCCGATTCATGCAGCAACAGTTTCATGAATCAATAGCTAACAGGTACATGAACCAACAGGTCCATGCAGCAACAGGTAACACGTACATGAACCAACAGGTCCATACAGCAACAGGTCACAGGTACATGAACCAACAGGTCCATACAGCAACAGGTAGCAGGTACATGAACCAACAAGTCCATGCAACAACAGGTTCATATATCAACATGAAACAAAATAGGAAACACGGGCTCCCTTCTAAGTACACATTTCTATATTTTCCACTACTAGATCTTTCCCTTAACCCCAGCTTGATTATTTTGTTATTATTAATCAAACAGGTATGTATGTGTCACAAACGGAGCAAGAATAGCATTATATGAATAAGTAACAAGTTCAAGTTGCAAGATAAACATGTACGGGTGCAAGATTACACTTAAAAGGATAAAACAACGAGATTTCTAGTTCAGGATAGCAAGACAGTACTGCACTAAAACTGAGATTCCCGTTGCTACAAAAATGCAAATCTGGATCCGTCGAAGAATCTGGAAAATAGACTCCCTTCCGAATCCAGAAAACATATATAAGTCATATAGTATTTCACAAAATCAAGTCTCAAAATAGGTTTGAATCCAGAAAACATATTCAGTCAGAAATCAGTAGTTTGTATTCAAAGTCAGGAAAACAGCATGGAAACTCCTTAATTAAATCCACGAAAAATCTGGGGTATTCCCCTATATGTATAGTAACAGAAAATCAAGTTTCATAATTTTCCAACAAGAATAGAGCACTCAAGTAAAATCAGAAAATAACACGACACGATAGTTTTGTAAATCTGAAATCACAAACGCTGCAGTACGAAAACAGCAATATCTCACAAACCATAAATCGAAATCTAAATCCGCCAACAGGGTAATAAAATAGATACGGTAGGCTAACTTTCATTTTCAGAAATATTTTAGAAATAGCAAGTAGAATTCGGACGAAAATTAAGTTCTTTACTGAACAGTAGTAAAAATTTGCTAGAATAGTAGTTGTTCGATAGCATAGAATGGTTCGTAAAACTCATCAAATAAATCCATAAAAATCCAGGGTTAATCCCAATCAGGTCTAGAAGTACTGAGCAAAATTTTAGATCAAAATAATAATCTTAATACCTCAATAAAAATAGGTTACTCTTCAAAATTTATAGAAAACAAAATCTGGAAATCTTTCGACACCACTGTAGTAAAATAGATATAACTCGCAACTCATAAAACAAAACTGAGATCCGTCAAAAGGGTTAGAAAATAGATAGAATTATCTACAGTTCATGTTCACAAAATATTTTCAAATACTGACCTTAATAGGGTCTAAAATACTGATCAAAACAGAAAAATCAGCAAAACTGAAAATATCACATATGCACAAAATCCACTAGTTCACATAGAACTCATCCACAACACATCCAAACATGATATAGAGTATACTAGATGTCCAAGCAACCTGATATAGGGCATTTCACATATCCACAACGAGTCTATCACGAATAACACGAACGAGCACAAGATATCATATGAATAACACGCATATATGCAACAAGAAGTTGTCAATCCTAAGTTATATCATGTCATGTATGTCGTGAGGTAACTATGGTCAAATCATCACTATAGAGACAATATTAACAAGGGATTCACACATAAATTGTCTCTAGAACTCAACTACATTACAAGCGGTATTTAGTACTTGTATTTGCAAAGAATTTAATACAAGTTACTTGCCTGAGACACGACGATGAAAACGATGCAAAGCAAGAATAACATGAACGGATTCCCGGGACACGAACTTAATGAATGGGTCGAATCACGAACCAATCACGAACACACAATCACAATCGCAATCACGAACACAAAGCATGGATCTCGATGATCAAGAGGATGATCATGATCAGATCAAACAGACGGGTGAGATCAAGACTGATGATGAAGATGATCAAGATCGATCGACGATCAGACGGCCAGATCAAGAGATCATGATGATCAAGATGATCAAGATTGGACGGCTCACAATCAACATGATCAAACCCAATACAAACAACAACCAATCCATGGCTAGGCTCCGGCTTGGCAGCTGCATGGCTCCGACGGTAGGTGGTGGCTAGGGGACACGGCGGCGACAGGATGACGGCCGCATGTGGCAATAGCGTCGAGAGGCAGGGTGTGCATAGAGGGACAGTGCATAGTGGCTGCGCTGGCGCACGCTGCGGAGATGCTGTCGAGGTGTTGACGAGGTGGAGAATAGGGTGAGCGGGAGGGCGAGCGAGGAAGGAGACAAAGGGGTGCAAGGTGGTGAGGGAGAACGGAACTGGCGAAGGGATAGGAGGAAAGGGCAGAGGAGCACAGGGAGGCGGAGGGTGCTAGGGCGGCCAGGGGTGTCGCTCAGCAGGAAGGGCAGGCTCGGAGGATCGGGAGAGAGATGGGAGAGAGGAAGACGAAGCGGAGGGATGGGTTAGGAAAGGCGGCTGAAGTAGAGTAGAAGATGAACAGGTGGGTAAACAGGGTAGGGTAATATAGGATGGTTTTAGGGTTTAGGCGAGGAGAGAACGGGTAGGGTTATTAGGGTAACGGGTTTGGGAAAGTTTAACAAACGGGTTATAGGGTTAAAGGTATAAATAGGTGGGTAATTGGGTTTGGGGTTTAGTTGGGTTTTAAAATCCAATAGAAAATAATAGGATTTTATAGAAATACTAATAATAATAATAATAACAATAACAATAACAATAACAATAACAATAACAACAATAATAATAACAGTATTAAAAATAACAGTAATAATAATAATACTGAGAACAATAATAATATTAAGAAAAAATGATGAAAATAATAATAGTACTAATAATAACAGTAGTAGTAATAATAACAGAAATCAAATTAATAATAACAAAAATAAGATGTGTATTACGATATAAGATTCATAGAAAATAGTTACAATAAAATTATTGATCGAAAATAAATTTTGATAGGAGATCCAACAACACAATTTGACAAAAGAATTTGAAAATCGAAAAAAATAACTTGCACAAATTTTAAATACAGAAAATACACCAAAAAATACGTTTTTGGGAAAACAAGGGTTACAATAAGGATTTCTATATATATATATATATATATATATATATATATATATATATATATATATATATATATATATAAACACTTCATCATCAGTGAAAGGAAACTTTTTTATATCTTCTATAAACTTGCATAGGTTCCATTTCATTAAAAGAGCTTTTCTACATCCTGTGTATGTTCCAATCAGTGAAAGAAGTTGTTTTTATATATATCAGTTATATATACACACATGTTCACTTCAGTGAACGGGCTACATACTGTGTATGCTTAGTTTCAGTGAAAGGGATTTCTATATTTTATATATACACCTATGCACACTTCATTTCAGTAAAGAGATTATATGTACACAAGCTTCATATATATATATATATATATATATATATATATATATATATATATATATATATATATATATACACACACACACACACACACACTCATATACAAACAATATGAATGAATGAATTTCTGTGAGAAAATTAACACTGATATGAAGTGACTAAAATGAAAGATTTAGTTTGTGTTGATGGTTGAGTTGTGAGTCTCTAGAGGGTGCTTGGGACCCTAGATACCGGCAGTTGAGATTTTGTGGTTTGTCCTGTTGTGGCTTTGTTATTGATCCGTTGAGTTAAGTCCGGTAGGGTACACAAACTCTAGGAGATTCAAAATTAATTAAATAACTTAAAAGATAAGGACAGGCACTAGATGGTAATATGATGAAATGAGTGCCAACGTGAGTTATGGACTCCAGGATGATCCAAGGAGTGCGGTATTCCCCAGTATTCCGGGACGATGGACGTAGGGGTCACAGAGTAATCCACGGAGTGGGATTGATCTCTAGTATTTCGTGGACGAGAACGACGCTCATGGGATATTTGTGCAATAAGGGTTCCAGGATGACCTGCGGAGTAAGGCAATCTCCATTTCCGGGACGATGGACGTAAGGGCCGCAGAATGATCTGCATAGTGGGATTGGCCTCCATTATTCCAAGGGCGAGAACCAATACTTGCAGAATGTCTAAATCTAATAGTAGTCATAGTAGTTGGATTAGTTGCATAGCGAGGGACTAAACCCAATCAAGTGGAGAACGTTAAGGGCTTGCACCGGACCTATGTAGAGTGGAATGCATAGAATCCGACAAGTATCCATTAAAGAGTCAGCATATAGCATTGGTATTTTCTTCACTTAGTTTTATGCATATTGTTTTCTGCTTTTCTACACTTGACACTTAGTCTAGTTTCACTTGATGTTTTCATGTTTTATCTATTGTTATTTCTTATTTCATTTTATTCTTGCTGTTAATACATGTTGTTTATGATTCAATGTCTTATGTTTTATTTATGTTGCATTCATTTTATGTCACTCACACCATTATGGCTAACCCCTGTAGTTTTGGGGGTTAGGGTTATCTCTAGACTCATGTTTTATAGGTAAGTGCTTATAGCTTGGAATTTGGATGCTTGTGCTAGATTGATGTTATGGCTTATGTAAATTATAAAAGAATGTGTTGTAAAAGAAAGAATTTGTAATTCAAGGTGTTTGTTTTCCGCTGTGTTTTGTAAAGAATTAATGTAATAAAAGTTGAAAAATTTTATCTATATTTTTGGATATGTTTACTATTACCATTGAGGTTGATGCTGGGAATTGTGCCACGTATTTCTGAGAAATCATATTGGAAATTCGGGGCGCTACAATTGCCACTCCAAATTGAGAAACATTTTCCTCTAAACAATATAGCTACTGCTACAATATCCACCGATACTACTGTATCAAAAAATACAGGAACCACCATTCCACATATGGAAACAGGTCCTTTTAAGGCCTCCCACTCAAACAGCATGGAAGCAGAATTCTGTCAATCCTATCCTAAAAAATGATTGGTATAACGGAGAATTAAAACATGGAAATCCATATATTTAAAATCATATAAACAGTGTTTGGAGGGCATTACATCCAAGTGATAAAACAGGGGCATACTACTTATCCCAATTAGAAAAAATAATCCTTCAATTAAAGAAAAAAACACAAGAGCAGAGCGAAGGATTTAAAAAAGCAAAACTCATTGCCAGAAATATGAACAGATTCAGCAATACTTCTACCTCGTCTTCTTTAAATAAGAAGAAAGATAATCCAATCAGAGGAAACACTCCAGCTGAAAAACAGCTACAAGCTATAATGTCTCAAATAGACATCTATGACCTTGTAAACATCATAAACAAAGAATTTACTGAGTTTGCAATACTCTTTAAGTTCAAAGATGAGAAATTAGGAAGAATCGAAGGAGTCCTTCATCTCCTTGAATGTTTAGAATTATATCAAATAGGGGTATTCCTTACAGAAAGATTCATTGAACTTCTCCAGAAGACAGGAGAAAATAATTTGGAAGATCTGCTAAGAAATTCCGATCAGCTGGTCAAAAATAAATATAACAGATATCGAATTCTGGCAAGGTTCGAACAAATACCACAATTCGAAAGAGCAATTCAAGCCAGGATTGTTCATGAACTCTACATTATCCTCTCCAGACTAGAAGACTTTTCCAAAACTATTCCCGAAATATGTGCCAAAACTGTCTTATCAAAGAAAAATAAGTTTCACACAATCTACAAGTTTCAAATATGGAGCATTTGGGAAGAAAAGCAGTATGTTCGCCAGTTCCAGTCTATCCAATTCTGGGAGTTAGATTTAGTACAACATGAGCCAACACTCCAGATAGAAAAAGGAAATAATAAAACTTTTGAATCTGAAAAAAGCAAGTATGAAGCTAAAGAAGAGTTTTTCCTCGAGTTATGGGAAAAATATACTTTCTACAAAAATATACAGGTCCAAGATAATATCATCCTTATCGATTGGACAGGCGAAGATAGTCCAAAAGAAGACAAAGAACATTTCTTTTTAGGACTGAAGGAATCCTGGAAACTATGACTCATTGGGACAGATGTCATGTATTCTTTCTACGATGAAAAAGGTCTACAGGAAGATTCTGAAATGCTTTCCCCAGCCCGTACAATCAACAGCGACTTCATGCAAGAAGAAACCAGTGCTATCTAGAAGCATGGTGGGCCAATCCAACAAAAGGTGGACACACAACAGAAGCATGGTGATGTTTAATTATTTAATAAAGAAGCTTCATGCATAAGAAAGCTTCATGTATTGTCGTTATGTATGCTTTGTATGTTTGCTAGGAAGCTACTAGGAAGCTTCATGAAGTGTTAGGTATTTGGTGTATATGTATTTGGTATCCAATGCCTTAGCTTTTCTCCCCCTATATAAGGAGAGGCCTTGGGTTGGTGTAAGGGCAGAAGGTCTTCTAGTGTTTGCTGCTACTACTATCAAATAAAATCTTTCCTTTTACGTTCTATCTCTACTCTTTGAATTTCCGCTGCCGATCTCAAAACTATATATATATATATACTAGGTATGTCCGTGGGCACGTGCCTACGACACGTATTCAGAACGATACAACATACGAAAAATCATGTAAACAGTAAGGGATGATTTATATAGATGTTTATTTGCTAGTAGATATTGATGTATTGATGTACTCTGAAGTAGGATTATGAAGTGACCTTGATGTTTATTGGTTTGTATATTGCAGGATTATTTATCAGCAGCGCGGTATTCAAAAATAGTATTGTGAATCTACAACAGTAGTGAATCGGAAATTTCTTGTTATGTGTGACTTGAGCATAAGAGATTTTTTTTAATATTTTGAGTCTAACATAATTACCAATTCATTTTCTAATTACATTAGTTATGGTTAACGCCTCAAACTACATGAGTTAGTTCCCCCATGTTTGTTTTTTTATGTAGTTAACCATGTATGAATTTAAAAAAGAAAATTTGTTGTGATGTATACGTGAAGTAAAATTGTAGCCAAGTAGATCAAGATACAATTTTGCAGCTACAAAAACCCGAAATACAGGGATTAAGCATGGATTTTTCCATAAAAGCATGATCAAGCGAGTCAATTAAAAAATTTGCAACGTTCTTTCAAAGCAGCAAATACCCAAATATTCAAAAAAAAACATAATCCGAAATTGCATAATTAAAAAAAGCATTCTAATCAAAATTAACTCAGTGAAACATTCTAATCTAAAACAATTACTCAGTGAAGTATTTTACAATCAGATCAAATATGGTAATTCAAAAGCAATTTAATGGAAGTTAATGTTATTGAGTTATGAAAGCATAATCCGGAAAAAAAACATAATTAAAATTTGAAAAAAAAAAGCATAATCCGAAATTGCATAACAAAAAAAACATTCACTTTTTTTTGTTGACATACCTCAGTAAAAAAAAGTGAAGAAAGAGAGAAAGAATTATGAAAAGGGAGAAAAAGGAGGAAGAGAGAGAGAGAGAGAGAGAGAGTAATAAATGAATGAGTTGTTTTGTTTTGGGGGAAAAAATTTGAATTTTGAGGGGGAAACATTTTTTTTTTGGGGGGGGGGGGGATGTCTTTTGAGAGAAAAAATCTACACCGTTGATTTTCTTCCAAATGAATGAGAGCCACTTGATAGCTTTCTTTGTGTTTTATTATATACTAGATTTGCCCGTGGGCATGTGCCTACGGCACATCTTCATAACGATACAGCATATGAAAAGCCGTTTAAACAGTAAATCAGCAATTATGTAGCTCAAGTTTGAATAAAATGACAATAATTAGTTGTAAATAAAAGTCCATGTTTCCATAAGTATTATATCTATATCTTAAGCAAATAGGAGAGAGAGTCTACCCCTCTCTTCTTTCTCTATTTTGAAATAGAGA